>RJWM01023994.1:0-31334 GCA_004363535.1 Dasyprocta punctata | reverse complement strand
CTGTTTCACAAATGAACTCAGAGTTGGAAGACCTCAGTAACTCAGTGGCAAGATGAAAAATGAAGGCAATTTTGATATACCTTAGAGGTTTCAAATAGAGTTATCCATCACAGTATATTTGGTGTATGATTACTCTTGAAATGATACTCCTATTACTTGAGAACTAAGTGTACCAAAAAGTGTCCTGTGAAGTAGTATTTTCCATGGGGAATTTTTTTTTTTTTTTGGTTAGAGATGAAAGATCAAGTTAAATGTAATTAAATAGGCTCTTTTATTACAAGAATTTTCAGAACCACATTATGCTAATGTTTATCAAGAGTAGGCAATCAAAGCCTTCACACAATGCATACTTTTGCAAGTAAATTTAGCAATACATACTTCAAAGAGTCACTGTGTAGAGGAAATGGAGAAAACCTAATGCTTTAATGCAAAGTAGATTTTGAAATATTAGTCAGTTCAAATCTTTTGGGAAAGTAAAATGAAATGATAAGTAGACAAATGGTAGAATTTCAGAGATTCATATTTAGCATGGGCCTGAAATCAAGGCGTATATCAATGCTTCGTTGTGACAATCAGTATTCTGATTGCTGAAGAACAACACATTACCTAGCACCATAGAAAGGAATGCAAGTTACAGCTTCATAAGAGATTAAGACATCATGTGGGCCTATGCTTATTTTTAAACACTACGTATTGAACCTTTGATGCGCGATACGTTCTATTTTTCTTAAAAGGAAGACAAGAGAAAGCACATCAAGCTGAGCCTAAAGCACTTAGATTGACTTCTGACAACTCTAGATAAAAGTCTAATAAGACTAACGTGCTATTTTTCAGATGTCTTGGGCTAAATAATTCACCAAGAAATTCTCACTGTTTGCACTATTTTTACAAAAACAAATATACTTAAAATAGAAAAAGGTGTGTTTCTGTTTTTCATGGGTAGATGTCAGGGAAGAAATAGTTACCGTGCTTCCTATTGTTTAGTACCTTGTCAGTCTATAGACAGAAGTCAGAGTTTCATGTACAAAATAGGAAAACACTAACTGGAAAAGAAAACCAAATTGAGATGATCAAGGGCTCATTTCGTTTTTCTTTGATTAAAAAAAACCTGCAAAATGAGGTTGATCTGGACCTGTTTTCTGGATAGGATGACTGAGAACTAGGACCTAGTCTCCTTCTGCAGGCAAAGGCTTCCCTAACAATCTTTAGAAAGGAGTAACAACATTTCATTAATTACCTTTTCCTTTCTGATTGCATAGAAATAATTATTTCATCACATTGAGTGCATGGAATATCATAGTATTAAGTATAACTCTAGACTTTGTGAATGAAAATGATAATTATATCATTGCTATCTCTTTGCTGATTTTTGAATGATTTTCAATCCCTTACTGATTTGTAAATTTGATATTACAGTGTCCAGTCTCCATGATATGAGCTGGCAGTACAAGAAAGAACACCTAAATGTGTATTTTTGTTTGTTTAATGTGTAAAATGTATCTGTATGTGAATCATGTAGTTACAACCAGATCAATAAGAAATTAATAAAGAATGTTAGGAGTAGGTTGAACTTTAGTTTCCTGGTTTTACAATTATAGCTAAAAAGCTTATCTCCAAGGCAGAAAACAGAGAAAAGCTTTTATTTGAAATTACTCACTCAAACTAAAAGAACACTTACTAGCAAAAGATGAGCTGAGATCAGAAATTCAAAATTCTCTTGTAGTGTTTTAGTGCAAACAGACTTTAATTTTAAAGGCAAATATAAAAATCATGGTCACTGAACACAATTTTTCAATGAGCCTATAACAAGGTGAAATTATGTTCAATGATTTTAGCAAAGCCTTCTTCCTATATAAGGGCAGATATAGAAAACCATGAAAATTTTTATGTAAGTAAATACAAAGGCCTCATTATCATGAAGCTCCACTTATAATGAAAGAACAAATTATGCTGTCAGTGTCACCATTTTTTTCTGTTATTTATAACATGATTCTTTCAATTTTTCTTATTATAAGTTAGCTTATATAAATTTAGATCCAGTATTCAGTACTTTGAAAATTCACATCATGCAGGTAAGTCCTGTATAGATTCACACTAATATTTTTTGTTTACCTACATTTGCATTTTAAAAAATAAAAGCAGGCAAAGTCACAATATTTGAAGTATTATCCATGTGTCTTATCTTCTAACTACTACAGCAGCTTCCACTGACTTCAATTGTCATGGATCCTAAGCAAATTATTTAAGGCCACTGCAAGTATATCAAACAATTATTTTTATTTTCTAAAAATACAAACTTTGCACTCACAAAGAAGGCCAAGTTTTTAATGTCATGAATATTTAATGTTCCTTTAATCTTCATAAAAATTTCTCCCTAAGATTGTGTTGTTATAAGATAAAAATAATAGAGAGCCTGGTGGGGAGGTACCAAAAGCAAATTCTAACGTCTTTATGGAAAACCAGATTTGGTTTGCAGAAGTTATTTTCAGCAGTCGCATTGGAGAACATATTTTAACAGCTCCTCCTATCTGCACATTTCTGGGGGTCGAGAAGATAGACTGAGACCTTGTAATTATGCGTGAGAACAGTGCAGTACCCTCTTTCCTAAATCAGTGCTCTAAACAGAGCCTGACACCATAAAGCAGCAACGGGCGCCCCCAAACCACACTCAATCCTCATTCACACAGTAGTTATTGGAGGTACTTTCTACCAGGCTAATTATGGTCTGTAAGTAAGTTATATGTGACAGACTCATATTTCAAGACCCACATTTGGGAGAAGCCAGGCAACATGAAAACAACCAAATACAACTCGATACAGCAAAACAGCACCAATTTTGGACTGTGTATATGAAAAGAAGCATATGATTTACTTTTCTTGCTCTATATATTACAACACATTTACTGAGAATAACTGAAATCTAAATTATTTTGAGATACAAACTACCACTAATTACTTATACTCTAGGATATTATATATTTTTTAAAGTATTCCAACTTTTCTCAGCTTTGAAATTGCTCACGGAATTTGAATTCTTTACAATTATTTATACAAGTCATAGGCTTACTTTTCTACTTTTCATTTCTAACCTGTATGATTTTCCTTACATGGATTTTTTTTCTTTTCCTCATGGCTGTCTTGTTGGATTGTAAGGCCAAGTAGTCACACATAAAAATTATGTATCACAAAAGTGCACCCAAGTATTATCCAGAAGATAAACCTTGAATGAAGATACAGGCGGTTCCACTGAGATAATGGCATCAATTTTTCTTACCTAGATACTTCTTTGTTCTTTATCAATTGGTGCTTAAATGAATTCCTAACACAGGACCACAGATTCATTAATCTCAGATGGATTAGGCATTATAATCATGTTACCAAAAAAGGCTGAGTGCTTGTTAATAAGTAAATATGGTCATTGAAAGGCAGCTATAAAATACTTACATAATAAACAGCTATATTTATTAGGGGTGTGTGTGTTTGTGTGTGTTACACAAGTCTGTGTTTTGAAAAAGCATGATGGATTTAACAGAAAAACATAGTCAAAATATGTATCTGTAGTTTCTAAATTGAGACTGTCTTATAAGAAATTTTTCTTAAGTCTAAGTTAATATACAAGATTTTTTTCAAATACATTTGCATAACCATTTAAAGATACTATGATCTGACCTCACATACACTTTTTACCATGTATCACACTATATCTTCTCTTCACAAGCTCACCTTCCACATTATAACGAAAGTCAGTCCATCCATCAGCTCTGTCCTTGATGTTTCCTTCTTTGGATTTTCTGCCATTTTGCCTATGCACAAGTTTGCTTATCATTAACACTGGTGACCTATGTCGTGTTATACCTTTCCCATCCTTTAAGGTACATTCCCAGTTTTAGCTTCTCAATGACTCATTCCATATGTCTGTATTCAGCATTATTCTCAGTCTCATATGTGTAACACAGTATTTTGTTCGTATCTTTAGTAACAAATTTATCAGTTTTCAAAATGTTTGGAAATTGCGTCTATGCCTGTTTTTCCTAACATGTAATAAAAAAATTTAAAGTCACAATATCTGTATCTATGTCATCTGTATTTATTCATATCTTTAATACTATTATGAATAGTTCTATGTTAAACAATAAATATGTGTAATATCACATTGAATTGAGACAAATTAACTCAAGGTGACTATAAACGAATTTGTCTACTGTGATGTATGCCCTGCTTTGGAATTGCACTATTTGTGTCAGTGTTTGCTATCGTTGAAAGCTGATGTACTCTTAGCGTGTCTAAAAGAACTGGAGAGATACATTTATAAATATTTGCACAGCTCCAAAGCAGTTCACACTATGGAAAACCCTGTAAATTGGAAGTGCTATTTTAAAATAAAACGAGGTACAGCATAGTAAAATGCAGCAACTTGGTACAATCAATGCATTCCTTGAAATTTTTCATATTAAAATTAAAAGAAGAAAGCACCTGTTATACATCTATTGAAACAATGGGACACAATTTCACCTGTAAATGGTGACATTGTCTTGCTAAAAGAAAAAAAAAAAATTCTGAGAACAGTTGCTAGGGATATTGTAGGTGCGGTGTCTATGGAAACTGAGCCTACACAAAACGTGTAACGAAGAATAAAGAGACACCTGGAAGAGTGCCCAGTGTCAGAAAGACAATGAGAACATAACTTTCAAACATTTATAAAGAACAGAACTAAAATTTGAAAATTGCCTTCGGTGTTTGAGTATCAGTGACACATTTTAATTCTGGGAAAAATACAAAAACAGAGTAACAAACACTGTAAAAAAAATTTAAAGCTTGTTTCACTTTGTTAACATATCACTAAAATTTGAAAAATAATGAAACACTGCTTATAAAAGTTGTTGCCCTAAAATTGCCCTGTTCCCACATATTATCTGTGAGTCACGCAAAATATCTCTATGTGCTGTGCAACTGCATTTATACTTCACAGATAAGGGAGCATAATTTATTTTCTTCTTGAAATGTTGAACCCTGGCACTTCTAATGATTTTGGACTTCATTAATTAAAACAGACTGCCATATCCTGGACCAGGCTTCCAGAGCTTGCTTCAGTTGATATAAATGAGTCTGTCTGAAAGAATGACTCTTGCTCAGAAAAGAAATAGATTTATTTCCTGTCCTTATTTAACGAATGACTTCGAATAAAATGTTTTCCCAGAATTTCTCCCCTCCTTAAATAATGACAGGAATGAAATAAAATTTTAAGAAAAAAAAATCTATCAGCAATTGGTTTGTGTGTCAAGGTCCCAAAATAATACCTTATTTGTTTTCTTAATTGAGTTATTTTTAACGAGTCCATCCTGTATGTTAGTAGTAAGTACCAGAAATAAGCACCAAATGGCTGGTGCTGAGTATAAATACAGTTAACAGTTTAGTGAGGAAGACAGATTTTAATCAAAGTACCAGCCATGTAAGTGCAAAATATGTGTCAAAGATAGTTCTCTTTACTATGTAAATCAATATTCAGTTTTATTTAATTGAGGTAAACTTATGGGATGAACATATAGGAAAACCATATTTCTCATTAACATTTTGAAAGCGATTGCTATTCTAATGCAGATCAATTAGAAAATATTTCTAAATAACCATCTATGCAGAGTTTCATCAGTTTTTATGTCTTATTACAAAAAAAGAGAACACTGCTGCTGATCGCAGAGGTGTATTTATAGCTTTCTATTTTGAGTATTAAGCTATTGTTCTTTGTTCATAGGGAATTGAATTTCAGGTAACACTTTTTTTTTTCTGAACTACAAAGCAAATTTTTTAATTTCAAGAATTAGATAAAAGTTGATTATTTTTTTTAAAATAGTGGACAAATTTTCTATAAAAGTTTAACCAATTATAAGATTCAATTGACCAGTACAGTGAGAGATTATAAACAAGAGGATAGGTGAAAATGCTACACATAGAGGTCAAGATTAGAGAAAATAAGAGCGCAACTCTCCAGGGGCCAGTCTGGGCCGTGTTGAAGCCCATTCGTTCAGGAAGAACCACTGGAGTTCAAACCAATCAATCATTTCTCACAGGGCCTCACTTTTGCCCTCAATTACACGCACCTAACTTTCATTCAACTCTTAGGGAGTTATCCACACTTTCCAGAGGCCAGCACTGGCCCTGCGAGTTGAGTGGGGAGTAATTGATGATTTTCTTTGCTGTGTTTTGCTCAATAGGCAAGCGGGCAGCAGAGCCCTGGCTCCTAAGCAGAGCAGGAGGGTGAGATAGAAATACTCAGCCTTGGGCTTCTTCAGTGCAAATCCCAGAACGCCAGCTTCGCTAAACCTTTGGATGCAGGTGTTTTCCCCCCGCATATTCTCCAGCGTTTGTTTCCATCTCTCATCTCCTTTATGTTTTCTTCTTCTCTAAGAAACTATTTCTATTCCTTTTCCCCATATCATTTATTTTCAGTCCTTTTAAAAAGTATGGATGTGATCAAGTGCCTAAGGCAATGTGTAAATATCAAGAGTTCATAATTGCTCCTTTGTTATGATAATTATTGTTACAGTGTATTATCATAGTTACTATTGACATTCCCTTACCTTTATTTTTGATTTAAGAAGGTCTGGGATATTTATACAAGGGTGAGCCTTAATCTTCATCAGATTTTATTCAAAAAACTTATTTTTAGCAAGCTTCTTTAAAATTCCTCATTGCATACCAAGATCACAGTTGCATACTGACTTTATATTTGAAGAAAATTAGAGTGACAAAACTTAGGCATTATTCTTACATGAGAAAAGTGACAGAAAAAAAAAAAACATTTATTAGCATTGAAAAATATACCAACAATGTCACCCACAACACCTGACCTAATTAATGAAGTTTTAAATACATAAGGTAAACAATGAGTTGGTTTACTTTAAATATTTAAAATTGATATTTTAAAAACTATGCATTTTATTAAAAGATTTAAGACAACATAAAATAAGTTATTTACTTTAGATTGTATAAAGATAAAAATTATCTAGTTAATGCAGCAACTGCCTGGCATGCATAAGGTCCTGAGTTTGACTGCAGTATCACTCCCTCAAAAAAACAACTGCAACAACAACAAAATTATCTAGTAAAAAGTATTATAATGCTAAACAATATATTTAAGTGAACATGCATGTACAAATACATGTATTTCAATCATAATATACATAATAAAATTATGTATTTTTATATTCTGATGACTGTGCTATTCTGTATTATCAACACATTAATGGTTATTAATTTATATAGCATAAATTCTATGAAAAACTAAAGTATTTTTTACATAAAATATTTGATATTATGTTATGAATTATAAAAATTATTTATTTAATAAAGCTCTTAGAATTTGTATGTACCTACCTTCCTTAATGATCACTTGTTCTACATATTTTCCTCCTCAAATTTGAAGGGCACAATTCTTTTGTTACATCTCATAGTTTCTCAGTCTTCTCATAAGCTCCTCGAGCCTGGTGACTTTGCATTCACCAAGAACTTTGATAAGAATATTTAATATTTTCAACAAATATGCATTAAATGGCCCCAATACTCTTTAGGTGGTCCATTAGAGACACTTGCAAACGTGCCACTCAGCTAACAATCAAGTCAGGTGAAAAAAATCCATTTCTGCTGCACTCCTAGGTTCGCAGTCTTCTATACAGTCCTAGTTCCAATAACATAAGAGGGGACTATTTTAACTGAGGTCTCATTTACTATGAAATTTTATCAAGAAACAAAGAACCCTACCCTTTTCTACCGATTTCTTATTTTTTTTTCTCCCCTTGCGATACTGGAGGTTGAACCTAGCACCTGTGCATTAAGCTACAGCGCCTGCCCTTTTATTATTTTATTTTGAGAGTCTCTCTGAGTCACTAAATTGCCCAGGGTGGGCTTGATCTTGTGACTCTACTGGCTTCACTCCTCCACGTGGGATTATAATCAGGTGCCATCATGCCTGGTAGTAGTTGCTATTTTTTAAAGCACCCATTAATAAGCACCTCTTGTCATGTATTCATCTCCATATAGCACACTTTATAAACACGAAAAGGCATTTTACCATTTCACTCTTCTGTTAATCCTAATGCTTCCTCCTGTGTCACTGACTTCAAGATTAAGAATGAATTTCTTTTTTAATATTTGCTTAAAAACATTTGTCAAGTCGTTTTATTAATGAAGAACCTATAATCATGACTATAGCGAGAAGCAGCGTAACTAGTGATGGAAGGAATTGGCACAGGGAACAGATCGCCTTGAAATTTTGCTAGTGTTCCAACTTAATTCTTAACCACTTTTTTTAAGTTTCTTATCTGTGAGAGTAATAGTAACTTCTTCATATGGTTGAGTACTCTATATAGCCAGTTAATATTAATTATATATAACCATTTAATAGTAATACATGTAAAAGACTTTTAGAAACATATCAAAAGTTAATATTCAGTATAGTTACATATAAATGAGATTATTTATGTTTAAGCAAATACTCGTATGGAAAAGTCAGAATAAACAACCAAATAAAATTAAATATCCACTATATATAGAATGGTCTTCCTTAAACAGTTTGTGCTTTCTCTGCAAAAGCACCAGAGAGGATTTTTTTGTTCATTTGTTTCCTTTTCATTTTATTACTGGGGAATGAACCCATGGCCTTTGCTCTCACTTGCATCCCAAGCACTTTTTATCTTGAGAAAGGGTTTTGCTGGGTTGCTAAATTGCCAAGGCTGGGCTCCAATGTGCTATCTTCCTTTCTTGGGGTCCTGAGCAGCTGAAATCATAGGTGTACAACACTATCCCTGGTTTAAAAGCACTAAGTTTTCTTAAAGGTTACTTAATATTATGTCAACAGAAAGCACAAGAGACTATGCAGTTTAAACCAAATTCTATTTTTAATGGAAGAATAAGCAGACCAAAAAAAAAAGGTTCTATCTTTGTAAATTGGAAAACTTAAAATTAAAAAGGGGCAAAATTTATAATGTACAGGCTGCATGGGGAATGCCCCAGTGAAGTATAACAGATAATATTCCAGAAACAAATTCTATTTTGAAGTCTCCCCTATTTGTTGTGTATCTCACAGCTATATTGTTCTGGAGGATTTACCTTTGGAAGGAGTATTCCTAAACTTTCTGTTATTTTGTCAAGGTACCTGATAACATCAAGGTGATGAAAGAAATGTTTAATTGGGTTCATGGATTCAGAGGTCTCAAGTCATGGCCAATTGGCTTCATTGCTTTTTAATCTATGGTGAGATCTAAAGACTGTGTCATGGAGAAAATCTGTTTACGTCATGGCATCCAGGAAACAGAGAAAGAGAAAGAGAGAGAACTCAAGAGCAAAAGATGAAGGCATCAAAATATAGATGTAGTTCCCAAGGACTTCCCCTCACGATTGACTCCCTTCAACTAGTCTGTATCTTTAAGCTTCTGTCACTTTACAGTAATGGTACAAATTCTGAATCCATTAACAAATTGATCCACAGATAAAGATTAGAGCTCTATTATCTTCCAAAGCCTTACCTTTGAAGGTTGCTGATTTGAGCACATGAGCCTTTGAGGAACTTTCCAAATTCAAATGATAATTGATTTGTTTCCAGTAGAATTTGAATGCAATTCCATACTTGTGAATTTGGACCATCAGAAATAAACTACTTAACACTTTGCACTTACAGGCTTGGTTCTTTAGGTCCTTCTATTTTTGATAATACAGATAGTCACGTCTTTAATCAGTGACCCCGTCAAAACTAAAACTGCACTACCCAAAATGTTAGACATTGAGCACACCTGGCTATTGATTTCCTCCAGTATGGAAAATTTAAATTGCAATGTGCTACAGATATAAACGCACATCAGATTCCTTACTTAGAAAAGAAAGCCACCTAAAATCAATTATTTGTATTTTATTGTGATTGCAATCTAAAATTATAATAGTCTGAATACATTGGGTCAAATACAATGTCTTATTAAATTTAATTTTACCTCTTTTTTAACTTTCTACTTCAATTAACAGTAATTGCTTCACAATTTAACTGCACAGGCTACAACATGCCACTGTGCAAAGCTTTTAAATGTTTTTGAATTCAGCTACTAGAAAAGTTAAAATTACGTACACAGCTTGTATTATAGTTTAATTGCACGGTGCAGCTCTAGGATTGCTCAAAATGCATTATCCAAGATTCACCCTTTGTCACCTCACTTTCCATCCCAGTACTACTCCCTGAAAATACGCAGAATACAGGGAAATAGATAAATTTAAATACAGGTAATAGTTAAATTTTATTCAAAATTTTTAAGAAGTCAGATTGATCTCAGGTACACTTTTCAAGTTATTAACTACAAAATTATTTCTTCCCAACAAAAATTGAAAGTAATTAAGCTAAAGGATTTAAACATCTCTTCTTGTCAATGAAAGGAAAGATATTTCAGTCCTGTCCAGAAGAAATTCAACCTTAATCTGAAATGAATAAGCTAAGGGGTGTAGACAATCATAGCTTTTATTGAAGTTTTATGGTGCTAGGCAATACAATTTACTCCTCTGAGATCAAACCAAAGAGATCTATAGGGTACACTTTTACATGTAAGAGATATTTGACTGAGAGTTTCAGTTAGACTGAATTGTAAATATCACAAGAAATTTAGAAGAAATATTGCTCCTTGTTAGAGAAGAAAGGGTAGTGGGCAAATGAATAGATGGTTAGAAGACAGAAACACAGTTAAGGAGATAAATTGTATCACAGAGCAGGTGGACATTCAGGTTCTGTGGGACAGTGTGTTTCAGATTTACAGTTTTATAGATTTAGTTATTCATAAGTTTATGCTTAAGGAAGTAGAGATTATAATTATGTATATGTTTCTTAGTTTAAGAGTATTATATGGCAGAACTATATTTTTCCATTAGGAAAGTTTACCCTGCAGACTCTTTTATTGATTTTTATACACTAATGAATACAGTTGAGGAGACTTTCAGAGCTAACACTTCTATGTCTAAAAGGAAAGTTTGATAAGAACTGGCTACTCCTTAAAATATAAATATACTTTATAGGAAAGTAGTTGATATTCTGTAACTCAAACCCAAAGTGAACCTGTTTTTTGTCCTATAGTAAACTTTAGGAATCATAACTTATTTTTCAGAATTTGGATTATTTACTAGATAGCATAACAGGCCAAAATCCCCCAGAACCTGTGAGTATTTTTTCTATGTGATAAAAAAGGCCTTTGCAGATGGGTATAAATTAAAGTGCTTGAGATGAGATTATTCTGGAGTACCTGTGTGAGTCCATCATATTCACAGGAGTCTTCACAAAAGGCAACAAACGGGTTGAAAGCAAAGAGTAGTGCATGCAATTATAGAAGCAAAGGGAGAAAAACCTCACCTGATGGAAGACCAAGACAGAAGGAATGAGGACAGCACCCAGTCATCAAAAGGCAAAGAAAGAGCTTCTCCCCTGAAGTCCTCAGAACGTGCCAAGTCTTCCAATACCACAACCATGGTCCAGTGAGGCTGATCTTAGGTTTTGATGCCTAGGACTGTAAAATAATAAACCCAACTGAAACATTTAAAAAGGGGTGAGGTTGTAGATCAATGGTAAAGCACTTGCCTAGCATGCGGGACACCCTGATACAATCCCCAATACTGAAAATAGAAGCTCACGGAAGGAGATCTGAGTCAATAATTCTCAAAATAGTTTAGTAGCAAGAAAGAGTATAAACTTTCAGACTTCTTTTAATGAAGTAAATCTTGAGCAAAATAACTCCAAGTTTTCTCTCAACTTGTGTGTGTGTGTGTGTGTGTGTGTGTGTGTGTGTATGTATGTGCATATAGTGGATTCAACTCAGGGCCTTTTCACTGAGTTACATCACCAGGTCTTTCTTCTTTTCTTTTCCTTTCTTTGTTTCTCTTTTCTTTCTTTTTCTTTTCTTTGACACAGAGTCTCACTAATTTGCCTGGGCTGAGTTTGAACCCATGATCTTCCACCATAATCTCTTACAGTGCTAAGATTATAGATGTATGCCAACCAACCTTACTTCTTCATGTATGTTATGGATTAAAAACTGGTGGTCAATTTAGCACCAGCTGAATTCATTCAGCTGGTGTTGAGTAAAGATGGCCCACCTGAAGAAAGTTGCCGGCATAAATAGAGACGTGGAGAAGAAGAGCTAGGCGATGTGGGTTCCTTCAAGAGTTGCTGTTTCCAGCCGATGGTTCTCACGGAGGTGCTTGTCACGCTGGCTTCCTCAATATGGATTCGGCCATCATCGTTGGAGGAGCTCAGGACCTTATCAATGAGAGTGGCTGTGGTTCACGTTGCAGGAGCTCTGCTCCTCACATTGTGCACCGCTTCCTGGCTCCAGAAGGGAAACTCTGTGCTGGAGAAGCTTGTCACGCTGGGCTTCCTGACCTGTGCTCGACTATTCTCCATCGTCAGAGGAGCACGGAAGCTCGTTGCTGTAGGGGATGGCTGTGGTGCTCTTCAGGGCAGCCCAGTTTCTTCTTTTGAGCATGACTTCTCGGCTCTCACGTAGAACCACTGCACAGCTCCTTCACCCTGCTGGCACAGACTTTCTAGTTCCACGCTGACCTTTGACCTTCCCGGCACAGAACCGTAAATAAACTGGCGTGAGTCCTTATTGTGGGCTCTTAGATTTCCAGTTGGATTTGTGGGAGTCATTGTCATGCATTTGGGTCCTAGCTGGACTCTTGCAAGACATTGCTGTGGGATTCAGGCCCTCAGCTAAATATCCTGGCTGTTGTGGACAGATTTTCCTGCACTTTCGTGTATTCAACTCTGGGTGACTATTATAAAATAGTATTATAAACTTGGTGTCCTGTATGCAGTCGTTCTCCTTGTAACCCCTGACTACAAGAATGTGTATATATATATATATATATATATATATATATAATATATATATATGAATAATCTGGGTTTAACATTTACTTATGATTGAATGTACAAGATGTAATTTTTAGGTAGCATTTATAAGTAAAAAGAGATACAGTTCAATGGCACAAGTGCCTGGCAAATGCAAGATCCTGAGTTTCATTCCTGCTACAAAACAAAACAAAACAAACAAACAAACAAAACCTCCAATTGTTACTTGGTTTTTCTGGTAATATTTTCCAAAAGAAATAAGTAAGGCAAATCACTATTTAAATAAAACTGTATCTACCTTAAACTACAGGTACATTCCTTTAAAATCAATTGAAGGGATATATGTACTAGTTTCATTTAAAAAAAAGCAAAATTTTATTAAAAGTAATTAATCAAAGTGTTATGATTGTATTTGGATATCTCCCTAAAGCCTCATAGGATCATAGGTGCATAGTTTCAAAGGAAGCTGAACAAGGGTGTGTAGTATTGGGACTAAGGGTGTAGGTCATGGGACCCCCATACTGGGTCTGGGTGTCATCAATCAATAGGCTTATAAACTGGATGAAAGCTAAAGGAAGAGGGAAAGGCAGACTTGCTGCTGCTACTGTGTGTGTCTTTGTTGCCATCTGCTTGCCCTGCCATGGACTTTTTCTCCTTCGTGATCCCCTCTGCCATGCCACACTGCCTTGGAATCAGTTGACTATGGACTGAAATCCTACAAACTGTGAGATGAAATAAACATTTCCTCTTTTAACTTGTGGATGTCAGGTATTTTGTCTCAGTAATGAGAAAAGTAATTGACACTAAGTCATTCTTCACAGTAGTTAGAAATTGCTTCAGTTATATAAAAAATAACCTTATAATAGTTGCACACTGTGTGTGAGAGAGAGAAAGAAAGAGAGAGAGAGAGAGAGAGAGAGAGAGAGAGAGAGAAAACTCTTCCAGTGACTATCAAAGAGACTGTGCTATATTTTGTGCTTGTGTTTTACTTCTTTTTAAGAAAAAGCATCTTGGCTTCTCTCTGCCGTGTGTAGCATTTGGTCATTTAGAAAATGGCACAGATGCTCACTTGCTTAAGTAGCTGTATTCAGATGATTTTTATTGCTTAAAAATGATCTCACTGTTGGATATTGCATGTGGTTTAGACTGTACAGCAAATGGCATTTAAAAGATAAGGTAGTTGCTTCCAACTTGGATCTTGCCTGAAAAGAATAATAAGCAAACTGTAGCCCAACTAACATTTACTGGTTTCAGTTCCAATATTTATTAATATTTCTACATTTTCAGTGTCTATAACAATTCTTATATTCCATTTAGTAGATGCTTGTTTGAAATGTTTCTGCATATGTGTCATTTTATAGTATTTCTATTAATGCCTACAATCTAAACTGATTGAAGGACTTTTTATAATGTCCTAAAATTTTACTCCAGCATAAGACATATATATTGAAGTGTATTTACTAACTTAGAAATGTAATTTTCTTTAATGTGCAAGAGTTAAAATACAAAATTAACAGACAACAAATAATTTTGTTCTTGGACACCAAAAAGGAATTTACAAAGAAAGAAATTAGGAAAACAATATCCTTCACAATAGCATCAATAAAAATTAAATATTTGGGATTAGCCTAACCAAGAAAGTGAAAAGCTTCTACAATGAAGAATATATTGCTATGAAAAGTAAAGCAAAGGGAATCATCACAAAATGGAAATATACCTTCTATTTCTCAATAGGCAGAACAAATTGTCAAAATAGCCATACTTCTAGAAAGGATATACAAATATAATGCAATCTCAATCAAGATACCAATATCATTCCCGACAGAATTAGAAAAAGCAATCTCAAAATCCATATAGAAGAAGAGATCTAGAATATCAATAGTAATCCTGGGCAATAATGGAAAAGCTGGAAGCATTGCAATCCCAGACTCAAGTTACATTACAAAACTACAGGGATAAAAGCAGCATTGTATCCTCACAAAAACAAACATACAGATCAATGGAACACAGTAGATGATGTACAAAAAACCCAAAGAACATTAAGCTATCTCATCTTTGACCAAGATACCAAAAAGATACACTGGAGGAAAAGGTAGCCTCTTTAACAAATGGTGCTGGGAAATCAAGTCTTAAAAATTACCTTGCTCCTGGAGACTCCCTGTGGTTTAGAGTGTAGAGTGTATGACATCTACATGACAAGGCAGTTGCTTCTGATTTGGATTTGCCTGAAAAGAATAGCAAGCAAATCCTTTCATACAGAAGTTTGAATCTAGACTAATCTCTTACCATATATGAAACTTAAAATGGATCAAAGCTCTAAACATTTAAGCATAAACAATTAATCTACTGGAAGATAAAATAAGGAAAATTCTATAAGACAGATTTAGGCAATGACATTCTGAACTGAGATAAAATTGAAATAGAAATAGTACCAAGAATCAACATGAGTTATATCAAATTAAAATTTTTCTTCACAGCAAAAGAACAACCAGCAGTGAAGAGAAAATTTACAAAATGGGAAAAAATATTGCCTGTTAATCCTCAGACAGAGAACAAATATCTACAGTGTATAAATAACTTTAAAAAGATAGGTCCTCCCCCCTCCCCCCAAAAAAAAACAACCAATCAAATACTGGACAACTGAAATGAGTAGATATGCTAAGAAGAAACACATTTCCGACTGTTAGAGAAACACAAATTAAAATAGTGCTGAGATTTGATCTTACTTGGGAAAAAATGACTATCATTGAGAAATTAAATGAAGGAAACTTTCTACATTGTTTACAGGAACACTGTTGATAGGAATGCAAGATAGTACAACCACTACAGAAATAGGTATGGAAATTCCTTTAAAAAACTAAAAACAGAAATTGCATTTTGCCCAGTTATTCTCCTTATACATATCATGTTAAAATAGTTAAAGATCTTATATTACAGTGATACATGCATACACGTTTATACTGTAGTTACCCAACTCATAATACCTAAATCTTGGAAGCAACCTATACATTCACCAAAAAGTGAGTGTTATTTATATACAATAGTCTTACTCTGCCCTAAATAGGGATAATCTTGAGTTTTGTAAGTAAACTGATGAACTTTGATATGATAACATTAAGTGATATTAATCAGACACACAAGTTTAGATACTGAGTGGCTTCCCTTTTAAGACAAACCAAACATGTAAATAAAAAGCAAGAGAAATGATAGATACTAGGAATTAGGGAGACATATTTTGCAGAAGGGAGGGGACCTGATAGAGGAAAAGGAATAGAAGGAATGGGAAGGTGATGAAAAACAAATGAGGATGTGTTAAGTACATATGCCAACTCCGCAAAAAGAATGTAATCATTAGGTATATATAAAAATAAAAATAAATAATTGAACCTGTAGTTTGTTTTTTGAGAACTCTCCATGCTGATTTTCACAGGTCTATAATCTAACCAATGGTGGAGAAGAGTTCTTTTTTTCCTCATAGCCCCTCCAGCATTTGTTATTTGTCAATTTCTTGATGTTTGTCATTCTTTCTGGAATGAGATGAAATCTCAGCATTGTTTTAATTTGCATCTCTTGAAGGACAAGTGATGCTGATCTTTTCATGTATTTATTTGCCATTTCTACTTCACCTGAGAAGTAAGTATTCACCTGAGTTTCCAATTTTTGGATTGGATATTTAAATTTGGGGAGTCTGATTTTTTTGAGTTCTTTATATATTCTAGATATTAATCTTTTTTGGCACAGCTGGCAAAAAAGTTTTTCCTACTCTGTGGGTTTTCTTTTCACTCTGTTGATAGTTTTTTTTTGCTGTGCAAATGCTTTTTACTGGGATGAGATACTAGTTGTTGATTATTTGTACTATTTCACATGTGATCAGGGTTTTATTCATAAAGCCTTTGCCTGCATTTATGTAATCAAGAGTTGTACCTTTTCTCTCTTCCACCAGATTTAATGTTTCTGTTTTAATATTTAAATTTTTGTTCTATTTTGATTCTAATTTCCTGAAAGAATTAAATGCATCATAACAATAATGTTTGACTACCCATGTTTGTAGCAGCAAAGTTTATAAATGTTGGAAACAGCCCAAATGCCTATTAGTTGATGAATAGATAAAGAAGAACTGATTTTTTCATATAACAGAGTACTACTTAGCCATAAAAAGTTAAAATTGAGATATTTCTAGGTAAACGGATGTAACTCAAGTCCATATTCTTAACTGAAATAAATCAGACATGCATGTATAAATATCACATTGTTTCTCTGGTGTGAGAAATCAGAAGTGTATATAAGGATAAAAATATGTAATAGATAATATGAAATAGGAAGTGCTTAAATAGGAAGGCCTACTAGGGAGGGGGGATAAGGAAAGGAAAAAGGATAAAAGAAAAAAATGTGAAAAGAAGGTGAAAATGGAAATAAAACGTTATAAATAAGGAGGGGAAGAAGGATTAAAGGGAGGGGAGGGGAATGGTGAAAAAAGAATCAAGATCTATCATGTACAGGTACAAATTATCTATGATGAATATGATTATTATGTATATCTAAAATTTACCAATAAATTTAATTTAGTAAAGCATAAATAGCTTTTTTTTTGTAATGTGAATCATTCTCACCACCTTGCATTTGCTAAGCAAGTGCTCAGCTGCTGAGCTATATCCCTGGCCCATAAATAGTAATTTCTACATTTCAGAAGAGTTAATTCATATAATCAGTAAACAATATTGAGCATTATCAAGATCACTGAATAAAAACAGTGAAGTAAATCTTGAAACTTTGAAAAGCAGTTTCTAGTATTGATAAATGCATAGTACCAGTATTGTATAGATGTTAGCCTTGGTCAAGTAATTTAATTTATGTAAGTCTCAATTGTCATTGTTATAAATAGGATACTTAACTGCTTCTAGAACTAAAAATACTTCTTTTCTATATTTCTATAACTTAGCATGGTATTCCTTACTAAGGTTTCATAAATATTGTACTCGTTTATCAGACAAACTAAAGCAAGTGCCTATATCAGATTATCTTTTAAAGAATGTCATAGCAAATTATTTACAAACGAATAGACAAAAGTTTAAGTACATGAAAGGTGGGAAAAATTCTGACAAGTGGTAGTTTCTTGTGCCTAATGTTTTAGATACTTTCTAAGGACAGGCTCCTGGATTCATTTTAATTCATTGGTAATAAACAATGACACATCTTCTCATGTATCTAAGTCCATGAGTTGTGAAAATTTTAATAATGCAAACCTAGGGTAAAACCTAGGGTAAAATCATAATAATCGATCTCTTCATAAAAGCTAAATTTTAATAAGGACACATATTGCATTAGATTTCTGTAACTGTGACAAAACATCTGTGAAGAGTCAGCTTAAAGTAATAAAGGGTTTTTTTTGACTCAGAGTCTCAGCTGGTTTCATTGCTTTCAGTCCATGAAAAGCTAAACATCACGACAAAGAACACAGCAGAGTAAATTTGCTTAGCTCAGGATGTATGGGAAGCAAAGTTGAGAAGAAGTGGTCAGCGTCATGGTATCGTCTTCAGTGTCATGCTCCCAGTAACCTTCTTCCTAGTAGACCCCAGCTAATAAAGATTACATCATCTCCCAATGGCACCAGAAGCTCAGAACCAACTCTTTAATTTATAGGCATTTGAGAAGCATTTATGACACCAACTATTATATTTCACCCCTGTACCCCAAAGACACATGCCCATGTCACAATGCAAAATGCATTTAGTCCTTCTCTAAGAATCCCCAAAATCTTAACACATCCAATAGTGCTCAAAAGTACAAGCCCAAACGCTCCTCTGAGGCTCAAGGCAAACTCTCAGCTGTCAGTGCCTGTAATAAAACAAAAGTTAGATAATAAACACTGGATTCCAAAAGAGCAACAAAATGAAGGAGGAAACCAAGACAAGATAAGAGGTCAGCAGGGTAAAAATTAAATCCCATCCTCCTGACTCACCAGCAGAGACACAGGAGGCATTACATGAGTTCCAAAGAGTTTGGACAACCCTTGTTCTCTGCTGCCCATGGAACTTGTCACTTGGACTGGTTCTGCACTGCCTACAGATTCCCTTAGCAGGTGTTCCATATTCTAAGCATTTTGAGTCCCTCTGGTTTCCACTGTGGCACTGGCTTCCCTCTGCCAGCTTTATGTTTCATTCTTTCAGGGAACACATGCAGGTACTTGTACAGTGATGCACACTTTCTGCTTCTCCTCAAGGTTTCCTTCTCAGTGTCAGTGGAAACACTTGTAACCCCTATTTTGCATTCTACATACCTGCAAAACCAGCACTGTCAGAATGTTGTCTGGGTCTGTTGGTGTCTAAACTGCACTAAGGCCCCCAAACTCTTTCCTCAAAGGAACACCTTTGAACTTGTGATGGTTGGGGTCTTGCCAGTTCCTCAAATTATATTTCTTTTTGTTCTCATAAAAAGTACTTGGATTTTTAGTGGCACTAATAGCTTTTGCAACTAAACTTTACCTGGTCCAGAACTTTAAATTCATTCCTTGTCTCACCACACTTCAAGTTGTTCAAATTTCACTGCTCTGCTTGGTCCTGAGTCTCATTGTGAATATGGCTATAAATAGCCAACAATACCACTGCAAAAGCATGAACGCTGTGTTTCTTGAAATATTTGTTTCCAGATAAGACAGTTCATCACTTTAAAGCTTAGGCTCACAAAATACCTTAGTATGAAAAAAAACTTAGACAAGTTCTTTGCCATGGTACAACACCCATAACCTCTGGTACGATTCCCAGTGCAGTCCTCATTCCCATGTAAAGGCCCCTGTGTCTGGCCTTCGCAGTCCACACGCTATCAGCATTTGGTTCAAAGAGTCCTCTGTAGAATTACATCATAAATCCTGCTTACAACATTCCAGGCTTTCTCTAGCTTGTGCCTCCAAAATTTTCCACATTCCTCTTATAAACGGATTCCAAAATCTTCTGAGTCACATTGTCATATACAATTACAGTAATGATCCCATTGATTGGTACCAGCATCCTAGATTAGTCTATGACTCTTACCAAATATCTGAGAAAATTCAGCCTAAAACCAGAAAGCTTTATATTGGCTCAAGGTTTCAGAGAGTCAAGTCCATTATTAGCTGACTTTATTGATTTTTGTCCATAGTGAGGCAAACCACGGAAAGGACAACTCTCAAAAACACCACAGGTTGGGGACCAAGGTCCTAGTACATAGACTTTTGGAGTATATTTAAATTCCAAATTACAACACAAATCTTTCATTTTACTACTATAATTGGAGATACATCTTGTGGTCCAGAAAAGCTGAAATTCTAGTATCATTCTCTTTACGTCTCACCCTGTTCTTTTCTTTCGCAAATGTTGAAATGTTGTCCCGAAGAAGTCACTAGTCCTACAGGCCAAGTGGGGATTCTCTGAAGGTTCTTCAGTGGACAGTAGTGTTGCTTCTCAGTACGACATGATGTCACCACTCAAGCTCAGGCATATTCATCCGGGAGCTGTGCACTTCTGCTGAATCAGTTATTTAGATATTTAACTCCTCCTCAGTTAAACTCAGGCCACAGTTTCCCTCATTTTTTTTCCCAAATTTTAAAGCACTTTTTAAATCTCATTTAATTCCATGCAGAGCTTCTCAAAATGCCAGCTACCATAGGAATGTTCCATACGTGCAGTTTGGACATTAGCCTTTCATCAAAAACCACCTGACCTTCCCAAAAAGTAGCTTCACTTCCAAACCAGAAATTGCATCAATAATATTTTTATCACGCCAACTGTGACCAAAATAAATTTCTTGCTCTAGCTACTTTCATATTATACTATTTTAAAAATCCAAATTACAGCTAAAATATTTAGTAGAGAATCTTGATATTATATCTATAGATTATATATATGTGTATGTGTAATATTTATTGATACATCTTCACACAAAGACCACAAACATAACAGTATTTAAAATTCACTATACTGGGCTGCAGGTTTAGCTCAGCAGCACAAACACCCACCTGGCAAATTGAAGGTCATGAGTTTGATCCCTGGTACCAAAAAAATAAAATAAAATAAAAATCACTATAACATTTTGTAATACTTCTCTATTAATATCCAGATATTTATGTTGATTGTTTAATATTTCTTAATTTTTCAAGATTTTTGAGGACTAGAACTATGTCATATTTAAAACAATTTGCTAAGTATTTTATTCAAGGTTATTTTTTCAGATTCCATTTTTATGCCTGGCAGGCACAAGGTTGTGAGTTCAATCCCCGGTGCCACAAAACAAAAAAACAAAAAACAAAACAAACAAACAAAAAACAATAACAACAACAAAAAAAACAGATTCCATTTTTTACTACAATTATTTTTTATTTATGGAAATTATTTCATTTAGGCTTCCAAATTACTGTTACTGTTTTAAAAATCTAAACTTATCTTTGTTTGTCCTTCTCAGCAAGATGTCAAACATTTATTTCCTCTATAAACGTTAATGTTTTAATTTACTTTCTTGTCCTGCAGAATAGGTGAGTGTT
Source organism: Dasyprocta punctata (assembly GCA_004363535.1). Taxonomy (NCBI): domain Eukaryota; kingdom Metazoa; phylum Chordata; class Mammalia; order Rodentia; family Dasyproctidae; genus Dasyprocta; species Dasyprocta punctata. Next base: position 9,951 of record RJWM01023994.1, on the reverse strand, counting down.
ACAAATCAAAATTCTGGCTTCTATTTGTAGTCCATATTCTGAACCTCCATTTTGATGCACACAATATGAATCTAGTCTTAAATTTTATCCATTTTGTTAGGTATAAAAATATTGCTTAATTTAATGCACAGTAAGAAGTAACATTTCTTAAAATCTTTAAGCATGCTATAGATCTAAGTGACTGTTATACATTATTTTATTGTGTACTCATAAAACTTATCAAGTAATAATTTTATGGACTACATTTTATAAAAGAGAATACTGAAACCAAAGGTTATAAATTATTATCAAATTCTCAGAGCTATTATTATCAGCTCAGTATCATTTCAGAAATTTTTGTGACTTTACAGCCTGAGCTCATATTTTCTACATAACTTAGCAGTTGATTCATTCCTCCTTCAATTTACACTTGTTTTAATTCTTCTAAGGAAAAACATTGTGGTTTTGTTTTGTTTTGTTTTAACAAAAGAGATAATTTTTTTTAAAATTTAGAATATTACCAATACTCAGCAAAGATGTTTGCTGGGTAAATACATATCATTACCCTGAAAATAGAATTTTGAGTTGTGAAACTGTCTTTGAAAGGGAAAAAATGAGAAAGCAAAGAATGTAATCTTGTACCATTTCTACAGTTAATTAGATCAATAGCTTTGGACATAAACTAAGTCATTATTTTATTTCATTTAAATAACTAAAATAAAAATATTCTGTTAGCTTATATCCTAATATCTTTTTAAACCAAAGTGGTATATTTTATACAGTGATCTGCTTGTTTTATTACAAATTAGCATCTTTGCCAAATTTAACCAGTTTATATTTTTGCTAAATATTTACTTACCATACAGTTGAAATATGCTGATACAGTTGACTTATTCTGTATTTTTGTTAAACTATAATGCTCTTTAAATCATTCATGTCTTTTTCTTTTGGCAGGAGCATTGGGAATCTAACTCAGGACCTCACACTTATCAGGCAGGCACTATCCTGCTGAACTACATCCCTGGTCCCAATCATTCATATCTAATCTTTCAACTGTCCTCGTTTTATCTAGGAGACAATCTATGGAAATTGAAATTTGAAAATAATTGTTTGTAAGTCTTTCAGTATACACTCCAACATTAAAGTTCAGAAACAATAAAATCCTATAGTATCAAAATAACTATTTTTATAAATAGTATGTAAGAAGACATTAGTTGTAAATGCATCATTAAAAATCTAGGATTCTGAGATTTTCTCAGATACTTTATCACTATGACAAAATTACTTTTAATATAACAACATGTCTTATAACATATTTGCTTGATACCATACCTATATAGAGGAAAATGTTGCTTAAATATACAGCACTTAGAGTTAAAGGGAGAATTAATACCCTATCTATTTGCACGTACCTTAATCTTAAATATAGGTAAATTTAAATTTACCTATAAATCCCTCAAACATTTAGACCTCAGTTTCATCTAAAATGTTTGGTAAATTTGCATACTAATTCAATATTAATAAATTTGTTGCAATTTGTTACACCAGTAGCAAAAGTTGAAAATAAAATTAAGGAAACAATTTAATGTTTATCGGCATCCATAAAACAAACACCTTTGAGTAAATTTAATCAAAAAAGTGCAAGATTTGAACAATGAAAACTGAAAATAAAGGCACTGAAATAAACAAATGAGAAAACATTCATTCTTCATGAATTGGATGGCATAATATTAAAATATCAAAATACATATAATATCAAAATATGTATTTTATGTAAAAAATACGTAAGAATTGATTTATAGACTTAGTGCAATACATATGAAAATTCCAGTTTTTCAGATGGAATATTTAGCCTAAAGTTCACAGGAAAATTCAGAGAACTCAGAATTAGTCAATAAGAAAAGTTGCCCAAAGAACAAAACTGGAAAATTCATTCTTCTAGATTCTAAAATTCCCTGTAAAACAAGAGTAACGAAGACAGCATAGTGCTGGTGTATGAATATAAAGAAAAATGGAGCAAAATTGAGACACAAGAAATAGACACATTAATTTATAATCCATTGATTTCACAAAGTCATCAAATGCTTTCAAAGACGAGAGTTTTTTCAAGAAATGGTTATATCCATTTGAAATAGCAAGTATTTGCACCTTTACCTCACACAATATATAAAGGTGATCTTCAAATGCATCAAGAGGACAATAATCACAATTAAAATATAAAGCTCTAGAAAACAACTATGTATCAATATTTATAATATTAGATCAATCAAAATAGTTATGTTTGACAAATGATTATGTTAAGAAACAATAACATATGCCGGTAGGGGGGCTGTCTTATTTTGAGATTCTGTATTGTTTTATTGTTTTATTGGGTTGGGTTTTATTCTCTTTTATTTTGTTTGATTTTGTTATATTCGATGGCATGAGCAGCTATCTCTAAGACAGCAAAATACATTATGGTAGCCATTTTGGATTTACTCTTATCTTGTTTTGAAGTTTTTTATTGCATTCATTGTTTTGTTTTTATTGTTTCTATTCTGTTCTGTTCTGTTTGATTTTTACTATGTCTGAAGGTATCTGCAGCTGTTTCAAAGACAGCAAGAGGCATGATGGTAACTATTGTTGATTCTGTAATATTTTGAAGTCCTGTATCACTCATGCTGGCTTGTTTTGATTGGTTTTATTGTTTTATTTTCCTTGATTTTATCTTCTTTAAACTAAAATTAAAAGAAACAATAACATAAAAGCACATAAATGTGATGAAATCATTATAAAAGATTTTACTCGGAATATTAAACCATTAATAAATGAATGGGAGAAAACATTTTAAAACCTATGCAAGACAAGAGCCTAGCATACAGAATAAAAAATGTATCATATATCATAACAATAAAAAGACAAATGACATTCATAGAAATAGAGAAATAATTTTGTACTTTTATAAAGAAGATATTTTAGTGGCCAACAAACATATAGAAAGATATGCAACACTATGAATTATGAGAGAAATACAAATCAAAATGACATTTAGATACTACTTTGGTTCGTCTATCTGGTCAAACAAACAACAAAAACAGCACATGCTGACAAGGGTATAGAAAAATGGAAACGCTGTTCTATTTTTCAGGGAAAAATGAAACCAAATGACTGCTTTGGACAAAAGTTGAACAGTTACACAAAAGCATAAGGTTGTCAAAGCAGTTTCATGCCTGCTTATATACCCAAGGGAATTAAAATCCTATTCATGCACAAAACTTATGAATAAATGATTATAGTAGCGGTATTTGTAATCACAAAGTATTATAAATAATAAAAATGATAATCAGTTGATGAATTATAATGTGAAGTCAATGCACTGGAATAAAAGACATCAAATAAGATAAAATAATAGAATAAGAAGATGCAGATCCCTGACTCAAAATGGCTGCATCTAAAAATATTTTGTAGAAGAAAGGAGGTAGTTACTGGGAACCCCCCATTCTAGAAATCAGTTATCCACAGTGTCCAAAATAGCAAATTCCTTGAGACAAAAGGTAAATTAATTGATGCCTGGAAATGGAGAAAAGAATGGGAGTGACTGCTAGGATGCACAAGGTTTCTTTTAGGAGTGATGATTAAAAACATTCCGGAAATTGACAGTTGTGAACATTGCACAACCGTATATAGAAGACTGTTTTAACTTTAAAGCACTTTATGGCTTTATATAAGTGTTCTTTTATTTTTTAATCTGAAGAAAAAATTCTGTTTTTTTTTTCCTTTTAAACATGAATAAAGTTTTCAGGATTGGCATTACTTTTTGAAATTTTTTTTTTTTTCGGCACCGGAGATTGAACTCAATCTTGCGCCTGCCAGGGCAGCGCTTAAGGCACTGAGCCAAACTCTGGGCCCTTCTTTTTGAAAATCTTACCAAAGTTTATTAATATTGGAAAACTAATCCCCTTTGTCCTGTACATTATGTGCTTAATAAATGATCATAATAATATCAGAAAGGTAAAATAAGATATAATGAAATTGTCACACTCACTTACTTTTTGGAAACAATTCATGTGCATAATCAGAAGTACACGTAATCCTCTATCCACAAATCAGGCATTTGATGAATTATAATATGACTCAATTGTCTATAACAACAGAATTGCCATGCCTTCTCAATGTATTTTTACTTTTATCATAATCACCCACTATGGTTACTGACATAGTCTTCTATTTCTTTAAATTCAAATTCTTGCGGGTTTGAATCATGCCAAGGAGTGGAGGATGAACAACTGGTTATTAATGCCAGCCAGCAGTCATTAAAATAAAATTTCTGTAAAGAAATACATTTAAAAGTTAGTAACATATAAAATAGCTTGCCTAAAATATGAAATCCTAATTTTTCTGCAGCATTATTAAGGGAAATTTTAATTGAAATATCTAATAAAAGGAAGATCAATCCTGTGCCCTGTCTTATAGATAAGTCTAATATTAGCACTGGAACTAATTCTTTTCCACCAGAGGAAAGTGCATAAAAAGTAAGGCTCAGGTAGAAATTCTCTTGTGCTCTTCCACTAATGGAAATTCAAAATGGTATCTCAGAGGAACCTGTTTGCCATATTTAGAATGTTTGAACTGTGTCCTGTGTCAGATATTAAGCAGGACACTTCCTGATTAGTGAACATTGATTTTTTTCTTTCCATTAAACCTTCCACTAGAGGCCTTATTTGCTTATATTTTAACCCTGGTTTTCCATTGAAATATCTTCTTTTTCTATTTTGAAGAAATTTGAAATCATTATCAGTGCCAGATTATTGTATCAATGATTTGTTCAATTGCATCTGTTTATTTAAAATTTGAAATAAATTAGTTAATACATAACACAGTTCTTTCATATCTTTTGTTTCAAACTTCTTTTCAGTAAATTCACCTTCAATGAACAAATAACTCATGGCAGCAATCTACTGGAATCAGGAGTGAAGATGATACTTTCCTCGCTCCTTTTTGGGAAATCTCCCAACTTCCTTAGCACCTCACGGTGACTGTACATTTTCCTTCCATATAGAATCACTGATACTTTTGATTAAAGTAAGTAGCCTAAAATGTTCAAAGCAAAGTTTCATGCTTAATAAGTGATGAAATCAAAGAATTAAACTAATTCTTAAAATATTTTTAAAGATTTTTAATGACATTTCAGGTTTCTCTATCAATATATTCCACATCCTTGGATTCAGCCAAGACTGGATTAAGAATATCTGGAAAAAAATGTGTCTGTACTGAGTATCTGTAAAATTTTTTTGTCTTCATTATTCTCTAAACAATACAATATGACAGCTATTTGCATATAATTTGCATTAGATACTTTAGAAATGATCGATATAATTCAGGTGGATGTGCACAGGTTACATGCAAATACTACGATGTTTTGCAAAAATCACAAGAATCTGTGGCATCCATGGCAGAAGGGGACAGTGGAATCAATCCTTCAAGTAAATAGAGGGAATATTACGCATGTAAATTCCTTTTTCTAGAGTGAACAAGACATATTCTAGGTGCATACAATCTGCTAGTCTAAATATCATTTAAACGTGAAGTTTTAAAAACAAAATATGGTAAGAAGTAGATGACAAATTCATGACAAACACTAGATAGAGATGTATCATTAGAATGATAAATGTCTCAGTTACTAAAATTTAAAAAATATAACCCTGTTTTATTCATTTATTCATTATTGTATTGATATATATCCCTATGTTTCTAGAGATCCCTTGCCTTTGAAAAGGCACAAGAACTCTAAAATTTTGTAACTGATATGATTTTATATATATAGCTTGCTTAAAATATATAAAATATATGTACTTATGAAATTTAATTCACTCTATCAGCAATGCTGATATATATATATATTTTATTTATAACATTAACTTTCAATTTAACATCATGTTCTGTTATATATTCCAGGGCATGTCTTAACAGAAAATTCCTGCACTGCTCCCTGAAAGGACGTTCCAATGGTTCCAGGTCTCGATGAGGACGTTACTAGAATGTCAAAACTGAAATGTAAGCACCACCTTTCTTCTAAGCAAATATTTAAAAAGAAGCCCCAGGGAAAGGAGCATTTGGTTGTCAATTTAGAACAGATGAATGAGACAACAGGAGTGCTCTATGAGGCAGAAGCTGGCCCAGGAATAATAATGGACAGAACGGCTCTCTCATCTATTTAGATCCCAGAAATGAATTCCTTGAAGAAATGAAATTGCAGCATTAATGCATAGCACATTTTTAAAAAGAATTTATAAAATATGCAGCTATTAAAGACTGAAGCATTAGAAAATTGCAAAGCAAAAGTTTACTGGGCCTCCCTGTCTTCAAGCTGATGCTCTTTTAAACCAGACTGCTGTCACCCATTCTCCCTCTCCTTCAAGGATGAAGGAAGCATCAGAAACGCGGTGGCAGTGTCAAACTTCAGAATATCACTCTGCTATTCTAGCCATCTTATAAATTATCAACTTTCTTAAACTAATTATATAAATGGCAATTACCTATAAAAATAGCAGTCACCTCTGAGAAACACCCGTAATGATAGAATTGCACTTATGAAACCTGAAGCTTACTTGGGAGAGATTATATTCAATGAGATCAGTGGGAAGGACTGCCTGAAGCAAGCCTTGTTCTCAGGCCAAAGGTTATGAACTTGCTAAACAGTGTGGAATAATTTTCTCCATTCTACTTGAGTTTCTCATCAGCAACAGTGAAGGGCATAGACTAATTACTAACTTGACTTTGATCCTGATGGAAGGTTTTGTTATGTTTCAGGTCCCTATTTTAAATGTGCAATAATTAATCCACTGGTAAGAATGAAAGCATGAATATTAAAAATGATCATACTGCCTTTCACTAGGCAGTGTCTATTCAGAGTGAAGGATTTTCAGTCACAGGTTATGCGCATAGACATTGTGACCAATTGAGTTAATTGCTTCCTAAATGTAGACTAAGGAGGGAATCATATGCATGAAGATAATCTTGAAACCACTTATATCTCAGTGGTTCTCAACAGAATTATTTGGCCCTCCAGAAACACAAGATATTTGGTTATGTCTGGAATCTCTTTTGTACTTTACAGCTGGTGGCAGGGTATGCTGTTGGCATCTAGTTAGTAAAGACCAGAGAGGTTGCCAAACATTATGTTAACATGGTATTTTTAGTATCTATAATGTTAATATTACCATTATTGTGTACCTTTTCTCACATACAGATGGTAAATAAGAGAGCTAAACAAGTATTAACACAGAAAAAACAGGAGAAACAGCAAATAACCATATACAGAAAAAATAATGTGAAGTATGTTAAAATTCATATTTTCAGTGAAAAATAAAAAATAATCATTTTAGTGACAATTAGATCCTGGACTACCATGCAGAACAACTTCACTTAGATCACTTTGCTCAAAGTAGATTTGTTAGAATTCCAGTTCAATTACTTCTAACATTTCTTTTTTCTTTATTTATAATTTCATGGTATGACTAATAACTGCTGTCTTAGAGAAAACAAAATAAAAGTTAGGTCAGAAGAATAAAATCCATAAATATCTGTTTGACTCAAACATTTCATGTCTGTAGCTTATACTCTAAACAACAATTGTGAATATAACAATGTGCAATGTACTGATTATTGTTACTCTCCTATTGGCCTATTTTGAAATTCCATTTTACTGCAATCTCTTACTTTTTTCTGTTTAAAATAGAAAAAATACAGGATACTTTAGTAATATATGATATATCAATAAGTTTTATTAAAGGGATTCTTTGTTCTTCATTCTTACACTACAAATAATTATAATCAACTTGCTTATTAAATTTAGTATAAATACCAGTGTGAATAAGTAGGCAAATGTTTCTATTTATGATAAAAATTCTAACAAAATATTGATGGAGATTGTTTTATGTTTATGTGTCTGAAAATCTTCAAGTTACATGTCATATTATATTTTCAACAAATTCCATTGTACAAATTTAGGATAAAACTTCCAAATCAATCACAATAATTTCAATAATGGAGTAGGCAAAAAGAAATCCATTGACTTATACAGGATAATCCCAAGAGATCCTATCATGCAGAACATCTGTTCTATGTGTGCCAGATAAAGGAAAGAAAATGACTGAATGGAATCTTTTGTGAAGTTTATCATACAATTCGTCATTTTATCTCCATGGAAAACAAGGTACACATAACAACTTTAGCTATCGTTTTCACATGAAGTACAGAAGGGAAAAAATAGATATACACACAGACCCCATTAGAGAAGAATTATTCCATTGTTATTTTAGGTGAAATCTCACACAAGTTAGTAAGCTAAAGTCATTTTTTAATGTTTATTTTTCTAACTATTTTTATTAAACCAGATTGGTATGAGTCAATAGCATAAAATATCTTTATCCTTGCCACCATTTAAAAACCTTTGCACAAACTACAGGTAGCAAGAAAGTATAACATCTTTTGTTAATATTTTTTCTGTGTTATGATACCCAGGTTCACTTTTTATCATACTAGAAGGTGAGAAAAAGATGTTTCTAGAGAAAATGATTTTCTTGGCACTGTCTTTCAGAGTTCTGTTATTGTTGGTTGTCAGATTTCACTAAAAGGCAACACGCAACTCCCTCAACCTGTGCTTGCGGATGAAGGAATCCTTATCCTCCTCTGCCACCAGAGTGTCCTTGTGATGAAGATTGCAAGACAAGTAGAAAGGATCCTCTCAGGATGATCAAGATTTTGATTGTTCTCAGTCATGTGAAGTGGCAGAGGGGCAACTGGAGATACAAAAGCATAAAAGGAAAATATTTCATCCATATGAGGATGCTACAATGGAGCCCATATCATGTATAATTAATATGTACCAAAAACATATATAGAAAAATGTTATCGGAATTTTAAATTTAGCCTAATTCTCCCTCTTTATGCTGAAACTTGCAACTTAACATGTACTTAGACTACCATCATATTTAAAAATGTACTCTTTGAACATCTAGCTGAGTTTCAACAGAACAACGGTTAAACTGTAGTTAACCCCCGACCAGGCACTGTGCATGCTGTGTCGATGTAAGGCAAATGCTGAACTCTTAGGGGTCGGGCTGTTTCTCTACATCACTCTCTTTTCCTGAGTTCTGTCTGCCCACGTTATGAGTGCCAGGGCAGGGGTGTACCTTTGTGAATCTCTATAGAATCAGGTTGATAATTCATGAATTGTTCTTTGCTCAAATAAATGCTGGGAAATTTAATTTTTTAAAAGTTTTTTTCTTTTAATAGAAATGAACATTCACACAACCTTTTTAAACCAGATAATACTTACATAGGAACTACCTGTCTAAATTAAATCTCAGTATTGTTGCAAACTATTAAACTCAGATTACTGTGTGTAGAATGTCTTTTGAGTTTCTGTGGTATTTTGGTTCAATATAAATAGTAAAGGAGAGAGAGCATTATAAATGTTCATATGTTTTACTTTTCATGATTTGAAATCAATAGATACCACACAAAATTTTTACATAGATTAGCTACTTATATAAGTGGTTTAGTTAAATTTATAATTATAAGCATGTACAAATAAAATTCTATTATTTTATCCAGATAAACTGGCATTTTGGTGTTTGTATTATAAGCTTCTGGAAATTTTTTTGAGTGTGTATGTGCATGTGCAAGCATGCATTTTAGCAATGATGACTATAAGAGAGAAATATAATAAGTCGTTAAACAAATGAGCCATATGTTTATATAGACAGTATCTATATATGGTATTTATAGAAGATTATGTTATTCTGCAAATATTAACTCTTCCCTCCACAACCGCAAATGTAGTCCCTGACATAGTGATGTCATCTTCCATGTAACTTGACGTGGCTAATTTCTCAGTGGAGACTTTAAGAGATACCACCTATTCTTTGCAGACTTTGTGCTTAGCTATCTATGATGGAAAGAACATGCTTGCCTTAGATAGCAGCTAAG
>RJWM01023993.1:0-31348 GCA_004363535.1 Dasyprocta punctata | reverse complement strand
TTATATTGTTCATTCAAGGTTTCGATCATTTTCTTAAGTTCTTCTATGTTTTTATCTTGCTCTTCTTTAGATACACACAACATTTCTTTAATAATGATTCTCATTTCATTTTTTAGCTGAGAGAATATTTCTGATTTGATTTTCTCTATAGCTTCATCAAGCTGTTTCTTTAATGCATTTTCTATCATTTCGGAAAGTCATTTGTGTGACTCCCACTGTCTTCCATTTCAGTATCTCTTGGGTTTGTTCTTTGTGGGCTGGGGGACTGAGACTGCCTCTTGGTCTTTCATTTTGTCATTTTCTTCTGGAATCTATGTACCTCTGTGTCCTGCATGGCTGGCCTGCGTTCCCCTGAGGTTCGCGCTGACTCTTGCGGCGTGCAGGATTGCAGGACCCGGTAGGCTGGGTCCTGTGCACAGCAAGGAAGGGCGGCCTCCCGGGGCGTGCAGGTGGAGTCTCCTCCTTTACTGGGTGGGGGCCAAGGCCTCCCGGTCCCAGGGAGCTGTGCTGGGCACCGCGCGGGACGCGGACCCGACCCTGGTTCTGTCCGCAAGCTCGGCCCAACAGCTATGCCTGCGGGGCAGGCCTGGGCAGGTCCCAGGCCTACAGTGCCGGGAGCAACCCTGCTGGTCGGCGCGGTCTGCACAGGAGCTATAGGATGGCACACGCTCGAGCCGAGCCACACGGCTGAAGAATGGAGCTGCCGTGCACTCTGCACTCTGGTGTGGGGGGGCCCAAGCTCTCCAGGTCCCTACAGCTAAGTTGCTCAATTCCCCGGTGAGCAGCTCTGGGTTCCTGGGCTGATTTGGGCTGGGCTGCGTACCTCTGTGTCCTGCGCGGCTGGCCAGCGTTTCCCTGAGATTCGCACTGATTCTTGTGGCGTGCAGGATGGCGGGACCCAGTAGGCTGGGTCCCGTGCGCAGCAAGGAAGGGCGGCCTCCCGGGGCAGGACGTGCAGGTGGAGTCTCCTCCTTTACTGGGTAGGGGCCAAGGCCTCCCGGTCCCAGGGAGCTGTGCTGGGCACCGCGCGGGACGCGGACCCGAACCTGGTTCTGTCCGCAAGCTCGGCCCAACAGCTATGCCTGCGGGGCAGGCCCGGGCAGGTCCCAGGCCTACAGTGCCGGGAGCAACCCTGCTGGGTGGCGCGGTCTGCACAGGAGCTGTGGGATGGCACACGCTCGAGCCGAGCCGCACGGCTGAAGAATGGAGCTGCCGTGCACTCTGCACTCTGGTGTGGGGGGGCCCAAGCTCTCCAGTTCCCTGCAGCTATGTTGCTCAATTCCCCGGTGAGCAGCTCTGGGTTCCTGGGCTGATTTGGGCTGGGCTGCGTACCTCTGTGTCCTGCGCGGCTGGCCGGCGTTTCCCTAAGGTTCGCGGCGTGCAGGATCGCGGGACCCAGTGGGCTGTGTCCTGTGCGCAGCAAGGAAGGGCGGCCTCCCAGGGCGTGCAGGTGGAGTCTCCTCCTTTACTGGGTGGGGGCCAAGGCCTCCCGGTCCCAGGGAGCTGTGCTGGGCACCGCGCGGGACGCAGACCCGACCCTGGTTCTGTCCGCAAGCTCGGCCCAACAGCTATCTGTACTTCATTTCTTCACTAAGAAAATATGATAATCTGAGTCAGAATACACCTCTAAATTTGCAAATCAAAACCAAACCCAAAACAAAACAAATAGCATTCTAAGAGGCTTTTCAATTTCATGATGCAGTATTGCAACCATTGTCAAGTTCCCATCATCTTGTTTTGCAAACATATAACGTTACTGTTGTGGATTCGCTGTTGTCGTTTTACTCTTTTGCTTTTTGTCTTTCTTATGTGTGTCTTTTTCTCTCTTAAATAAAAAAAAATTTAAAAATTCAATTTCATGATGCAAAAGTTTCTGTACCAAAAATCTGAAGAGCCAGAGAAGGACACAAGGGGTGGGCAGGGTGCCCCAGAGGCTTCAGCCCCCAGGGCTGCGCTCTGCTCATGTACAGCACTTAACTACTTTCTTCTGAGTACCTGTACGAAAGGTGCATCCCCATCCTGCAGGTAAACACAGACACCGAAATAAGTAAAATGAAATGACAGAGGGAAAACATAAATAAATGAAGGACAGGCCACATAAGGAGTTAAGACAGTGAAGCTGAGTAGACAAGAAGTACTGATGTCTGTATCTTTACTGTGTCCAAGTACTCACTGATTTGAAGAGGAGGTAAGGTTTAAAAAAACAATAAGCTCATCTGTTGTGGTAGTTCCCAGAGACAAAAATCCATGTTGGAGATCTACTAAAATATTAAGAGGGAGAAAGGCAAAACTCACATATGTCTACATTCCCCTGCCCACATGCACCATACATGGAAAATAAACAAACAGCAAGTCAGAGATGCCCAGCACCTGCAAGCTAATGTTTCCCTACCCTAAGTCCCCATCATCAGGGAACTCAAACTCCTTTGCCCTCCCAACACAGCAACCATTCCCGAGTGTTGAGGACTCCAAGAGCATGGCTAGGAATTCCCACCTCAGTTTCCACACATGTCACCTTTGTGCAGCACTGGCCAAACTGGTGTCTGGAGTCAGCTACCAGTGCTACCAAAGTGACAGCACAGTACACAATACCTCAGTGATAGGACCAGAAAGGTGCAGATTAACACATTCTACTCTGTCTCTCTCTCCTCTAGCTCAATCTATCTCTCTCTTCTCTTCTCTTCTCTTCTCTCTCACTTCCACACATTTGAAGACTTGAAAAGTTTCTTTGCTTTCCCCAGAAGTATTCAACTTGCTACAGTTGTGGAGTATGCCAAATCAAGTTCCAACCAAATACCCTGTCTCTGGGTTTGTCTTCCACATAAAATGTGAGTCATGTTCAGAGTCAAACAATTTAAATTTATCTCTTTATACACTGCAGCTTCCTCCTAGAGGACCATGCTTTACATCTCCTCCAGGTTCAAGCCATCCTAGGTCTCTTTGCCAGGTCTTGAACAGTCTAGGGTTTACTTTAGACATCACTCAATAGCACTTGAACGCATAACTAAAAAGGGAGGTGGAGTCAAGGATGGAAACTGGCATCAGCATCCCTCTGGATGTCACCCTGAAATCAAATAATAGGAAAGACTTAGTTCCTATTCCCAGGTGAAGCTCTATTGTCTCTGCACTGTATAAGCAGCTGGTTACTGCCCAAAGGTTGATGTGATTACTTGGCATCTATTGCCAATATTGTGGTTTAACACTTCTGACTTTTTATTTTTTAATATTAAAGATGCCCATTAAAGTGTGCATGTTTTTAATCTTCAAGTTTGTCACCAAAAGACCACAATTTACAGGTTCATTAGATTAGTTAGTGTTTCATTGAGACTCAAAAGGGTTTAATACAAGATAAGGAAGACAAGAAACAAGTTGTGTTTACTTCTCATTTTTTCCTAGTTGTGGTAAAAATTGTGTCACTGTCCATTGTGTGACCTTAGATGGATTGCTTAATTGCCCCAAGCTCGACCTGGCTATCTTTCAAAAGCAGAGATTCTAATCTTTTTCCAATGTCACGCAATCATAAACTCTGACCTCTGTAGCATAAAATGTACTGGATGCAATTTAAAAAATTTTAAGCCTGATATTTACTTTAACCTTTGAAAGTCCTATAACTGAAGGGACTTGGTGACCATCTAGGTACCATAAAAACAGAACAAAAAACAGCTGATTATATTTACAACAGAAAATGTGAATATAAGTTGAGGAATAAAATATCCCTTACATAGCATTTTAATTAAATAGTTCAATTTTACAAGTAATAAGTGAATATATTCTTATAAGACATGTGAGACAGGGCAGCATGGTGAACACACATGGAATCAGGCAGTTTAGTGATCAAGTTTCAGCACAAATCACTGGTTGTGGGATCTTCACCAGCTTACTCTGGGCTCAGTTTCTTCTGTCAAATAGGGGATAAAGCAGCTTTGGGTATGCCAGCAGGCTTCATGAGCAGTAGAAACACCCATCAGAATGGAATGCATTCATCTGTGACAAAGTGTGGGGTGTAAGCATGGTAGGAGAGTAGGGCCTCAAAAGCAGCCCCCTTATGAAACAAGTCTTTCCTCCACCAATTCAGTCATTTTAGTCACTCACCAAGAATTTAAAGTCTGCTTGATAGTAAGAACCATGCTAGAGTTTGAGGGCTGGTTATTAAGAAAGGGAGACAGACATGCATGCAGATCATGACAGTGCAATGATATCAATGCTGAGAAAGAGGGAATCAGAGCTACTTCTCAGAAGAGGGGGCGCAAGAGTTGAACTTCAAGTGGTAGATAGGAGATGGCCAAAGGGTCACAGACATGAAACACATTCTAGTGATAGGAATGCCCAGTACAAGGGAGTGTGGGAAAAATGTGAAAGGTGCCAGGGTCTTGTGTAAGTTTAGGATTGAGTTCATCACCTGATACATGAGAGAAGCTCAGTATTGTGTATGCTGGAGAAGAGGAAGGAAAGAGAGGTAATCCAAGTGTGAGGGTGAGATGAAGCATTACAGAACTAAGAAACATGAGATGAATATGATGAGGTGCAGAAGCATGAGATGGGCCGAACCAAGAGATGCCAGCTCTTGCTGGTGGGTGGCAGGCGATATGAATGGAGCACTGGACATGAAATCCAGCAACTCCTGCAAGCCATGTAGCCAGTAGCTGCCGGCACAGCCTCAGTAAGGTCCCTTGATCCCTGTCAATTCCAGCTTCCTCAGCTCCGAAATCTGGCAGTTATACCTATTAAACTCTGACACCATTTTCACTCTTGTCCAATTTTAAAATATATATATATATAAACTCCCCACTCGGTGCTGGTATGATGTTAGCTACTCAGGACTTGAAGATGAATGAAAGATGGTAGCTATGCTCCATTTGCTGCTCCACAAGGTCAGATCCTCTTCTACCCCTGTTCTGCTCTCCTCTGTGGGCATCTGTCCCTACTGCATTGCATACTTTGCCTTACCGTGATCTGTGCTGCTTTCTCACTGTGGGAGAAACCTGGGGGAGCTGGGAAGTGTGGGAGAGAGGTGTTTCCTGCTGTCTCCCCCTCGTTTCTTCTCTGAAAGCTGGCAACTTCTCCCCATGAAAACACCACTTGCCCAGCAGTCCATCGTTCACGACTCTGGCTCTCTATGGGGTTCAGTAACACTATTCCCACCCTTACTCCTTCAGGCCCAGATGTGCTCATGCCTTCTTATTTTTGCTAGTGCCTTGGTATCTCAACTTCCTCTAAACCTTCCATCAATCATTGTCCATAATGTGTTTATTAAAATGTTCTCAGATAAACCATGCGAGTGGAATTCTACTGTGTCAGGCTCCTAATTCTAACAGAAAATAGAGAGCAACTAGGGAAACAAAATGGTCATGTATCACAGTATAAAATACCACAGAGGGAAAAGCAAATAGAGAGCAATGCTGAAAGACTGAAGAAAAGGTGCTCGGGGGAGCGTTTGTGCAGAGAATCCAGGATTGGGATGCAGGAGTAATGCTGGACACAGAGATAAATAAATGGACCAGAGAGTGTATTGTCGTTGTTACTAAGTGGTTATTATTGCTGTATGATGAACAGTTTTCCAGATTTATAGCCCAAAGAGAAGTATAATCTGTCAAACTAGAATGGGCTGATTTTTGCTGCTTTGTGTAGCTTGATCATTTTCAATGTTATGAACCAGATACACAAATTCAGAAATTTAAAATGTATGCAAGCTCCATACAAAAAGACAAATTCTTTATTTGAAATAAAAAGAACTGAACTGGGTGTGGTACACACCTGGAACCCTAGCAATCAGGAGGCAGAGGCAGGGGATTGCAACAAATTAGGGGCCAGCCTGAGCTACACAGTGAGTTCAAGACCAGCCTGAACTATAAAGGAAGACTCTGTTTAAAAAGTAAAGAAGAAGAAGAAGAAGTGAGCTGAGAAACAAAGATAAACAGAAATAACACTCTCTGCACCAAAATAGATGCTATTCCTTCCTGACTCCCTTTGATACTTAACATCACGATTCTACGGACTTGGAAAGCTCCTATCTACACCACCACTTACACTGGCACAGAGAACGCAATAGCTTCCTGTGTGATCTGCAAAGGGCTCCACTGCCCCGCCACCTGTATCACCCAACTCCTGAGCAGAGTAGAAAAATGGACATCACATCTCAGACCCAGCTCTAGCAGACTGGCATGCAAGGACAGCCCAGCAGTGTGGAAGTCCAGCCTCTGTTCTACAGCATAGTCCGGTGGCCCAATCTAGGACCCCTTGACATTGTCTCACTAAGACAGAAGAGAGAATCTTAGAAATCCATTCCCTCAAGTAAAATCATAGGTCAAGAAGGAATTAAGACATGGTTTTGTAGAAATATCATTACATCAAAATCCTTTGATTTTATATTTTAATTACCCTCAAACTAGAGGTATTGGTACTTACTTCACAAGATCACTAAGAGAATTAAGAAATCATCTGGGTAAAAGATTCAGTCTGAAGCCAGGCATGGTGGCGCACGCCTTTAATCCCAGCACTCGGGAGGCTGAGGTAGGAGGAGTGTTGTGAGTTCGAGGCTGGTTTGGGCTACAACGCGAGCACAAGGCCGGCCTGAGCTACACAGTGTGACCCTGCCTCAAAAAACTAGGGCTGGGAGTTAGGCTCAGTGGCTTAACCACCTGGCCCCACAGGCGCGACGTTGTGAGTTCAATCCCCAGTACTGTTAAAAAAATAAATAAATAAAATAAAAGGATTCAGTCTGAGTGTTCCATGGAGATGGTCTCTGTTGTGCTGGTATCACCACATGTACTGGAATTAAGCAATTTTTGGACGACAGTCTTATTATTATCATTATACATATTAATTGTACACATTAATGTGTTTTGCTATGACTTTCCATGCTTGCATTTATCATGCTTTGGTCATGTCCACCTTACATTCTACTTTCTCTTCTCTCCCCTAACCTGTTCCATTTTAGAAATCAGACAACATTTAGAGCCCTATCGTAGACCTGACTCGAGAGGTTTGATGCAATCCAGCATGATCCGCATCATGCTCAGTCTAGAACAGATTCAGGTCAGCCCTCAGGGGGTCTCAAGGAATAGTTTATCTAGCTTGGAATTTCCATTCTTTAGAACTAACATAGATGTCTGAGTGAGGACCAAATATATTCTCTCTCTGTCTCTCTGTCTCTATCTCTGTCTCTGTCTCTGTCTCTGTCTCTCTCTCTCTCTCTCTCTTTCTCTCTCTCTCTTACATACCCATTTGCCAGGCACAGGTTTGCAACAAAAATGACAAAATTGTACTGATTAAATCCGAAAATCTGTCTTCTCTGATCATTGGTGGCCCTTGATGTCATTGCTAGTCTTTTTTTTAACCTGTTCTCAGAACTGCTTCATTATCAGGAGACCAGCAAAATCCTTACCTGACTGTGCCTAAATCCACGCCTAAATCCATGACATGAATGGTCCTACTTCTCTTCTCTTCCTCTTAGAACTCAGAAAGCTCCCATCCTTACCTCCAGATTGTTGTTTTCTTTCCCAGAAGAAAGCTGGGAATGGAGAACCACAGGATGGAAAGGGGAAATAAAAAATTTTTAAAAAGCTCATAAGGGAAACTTGTAGTGGTTTAGGATGAAGTCAAACTGGCAAAGTGGTTTAAGCACCCTTTTAATAAGCTTAATAAATTCCACTCAGAAAAATCTTGTGAAGTTCATATCTTTAGTGTTTGAAACAAAAATTCAAAAATACTGTGGGAGTTTGAGCAACATAAGGGAGACACTTTTGGAAAAGGGTCTCTTATCAATAACTTGGATCCTCTCTCCATCATAGGGGCTACGTGTTTTACCTCCATAAAGATGACCTTACCATGTGAAGAGTATTAATAGGATAGATTTCTGAACTCATTTTAAAATTTAAAAATACGTTAGCTGTGTGTAGTGGTGTGCACCTGTATTTCCAGCACTTCGGAGGCTGAGTCAGGAGGATAACCAAAAATTCAAGACCAACCTGAGCTACATAGTGACTTAGGCCAGTCCGAACTATGTAGCAAGACCCTGTCTCAAGAAAAATGTTAACCTAATCTGAATTTTAAGAGTGCAAATTATAGTCACAACATGTTGTGTCAAATACCTGTGACTTATTTTTTTAATAGCAGCCTAGCTTGGCATTGAAGAGATGCCCCTTAAATAAACAAATGACCTGAAAGAGCAAAAGCTAAGCCATGTCTTTGTGTTTTGCGGGCCCTCAGGCTCTTTGCTGAGTGGGAGATATCATGAAGACCCACTCCCTTCTAAACAACTCTGCATGACAAGTGCAAGATGTAATTCATTCTAGAAAGGAAATCACACCTCTCCCAAAGCTACAAAGGACAAACCAGACTCCAAGCAAACTGTGAGATCCCAGGCTGCTGGAATGAACTTACTATTTTCTCATTATAACAGCAGCCAAGGTTTCTTGGTTGTGGGGAATATCAAGTAACACCTACCATCAAAATCATGTGCCCTTAATGATCAGAAACAGTCTCCTTTGGAAGAAAAAAAGAAGCAAGTCTTATTAGAACTTCAGTCCTAGCCAATTTCCAGACGCAGTCAGCAATTAACATTTTCTCATCAGCCAACCCCCCCCCAGGCTAAAACTCTTAACTTTACCCCCTCAATATCTTTTTATCAAGCCACGACAAACTTATTCAGCAATAAGCTATACCAATAGATATTTTAAAGAAACTTTAAACATCATGCATTTTTACAGATGTTTTGCATTTATCTTTGCATGCAAAGCAATAGAAAATAACCAGTTTTAGTAGGCAAAAAGTATACTGTTTTCTGCATACTTGAAGAATCTCAAAAGATGATTAACCAAATTTTTGGCCTGCAAAAACCTCAGGAAACCAAGAGCTACAGTGCCAATGTTAAAGAAAAGAACTATCCATGATACTTATTAAAGATGGTGAGCGGCCTGGCATGGAAGGGCACCTTATCATCATACCTCTTGGGAGACTGAGGCAGGAGGCTCATGAGTTTGAAGACCGTCTGTGCTCATAGTGACCCCCTATGTCAAACAACAACAAAAGATGGTAAGGAAGGCCTTAATCAATTGGACCCATGGTGCTAGGTCTAGGCACTGCTGCAATGGGGTCCTACAATGGGAAAAACAGATTAGAATAGGTTCCAGTTTAAACAAAGATAAGTGGGGATTTATAGCTGAAGAGTAGAAAATGGGGCAGTGAAACAAAATTACTAAAAGGAAGCAACAAAGATAATGAGGTTTCTGGCTAGATCAGTTTGATAGGATTACTGCTGCAGGTTGCCCAGAGTCAGAGTCAGACACAAAGGATGAAGGATTTTCCCTAAACTTAACAGAATTCTTGCTCAAAATAGATTCTACAAAAACAGAGGAAGAAAAGTAAAGTCAGGCATTGTCAAGCAGAGGACTCAGAAGAGTCTGAACAAAGTTTGGGCCAAGGAGGATCTTCTCGAAGGTAACACAGTAAACACACCCAAAAAAATTGTTTTAACAAATGGATATCCTCCTCCACACCCTATGGATTTTTTTTTTAGCAACTTCTACCTTTGTCATTGGTTAAACTCTCTCTCTCCTCCAGTTCATCTTGTATTTTATCAAACTATTTTCCACAAAGAACCCTTTTGATCACTTTTGCTATTTTCTTATAACTGAGAAAATGAAGGTTGGGAGAGAAATTTCAAGGCCATGGCTCAATCCAAAGGCAGAGTAGGAAATTTTGGTAAGAATCTAAGCCACAAATCCACTTTCCTCTACCACAGGGGTTCTGGAAGAGCTAGATGGTCATTTCAGTCACAACCCATATAGTCCCACATATTATCCACATTGTTGCAGCCCTCAAGAATGGGAATCTAAATGAACAGGAACAGTGACAAATGAATCAGAGGACACATAAGTTTTTAAGGGCCCAAGAACCTCAAGAAGGAAAATATTTAAAATCAATGAAATATTTAACACACTAACCATATGAATATCCCCTACTGAATACCTCTTAGAGTCAAGCTGAAGAATATCAATGCATGGATTGGAAAAAGAGATCCACCAGCTAATTTTAGGAACAATCTAAGCATCATAAACTTACAAGCATTCCTTGAAGCTTAAGAAAAGAAAAACATGAAAAAGAAATATGTTAAGTAGATGTTTTTCAGTCCTCTAAGTTTTCTATCATAAAATTTGTTTCCATTTGTAACTATCCAAGTAGCCTTTTAAAATTTTTGATGACAGGAATATTGTCCTCAATTTCTGTTTTTGTTTTTGAGTTTTTGGTATTTCTCCATAGCCACTAATGTAGTTAGTGCCTCCTAAAAGTTTTCTGAGCAATTTCTCGAAAACTTAACTGACTTAAATTTAAACATACACTATCACTCCATATTTATGCACTTATTCAATAAATATTTATTTGGTATTTCCAGTACACAAGTCACTGAATGAGACACCATGCAGTATGTGAGGGAAGGATATGGTCTCCTGTTAATATTAGCAGAGGAATACATCAATTATCACCCAACCTGGAAAAGCAGAATCCATTTGCCTTTCAAGGGGAATTTAATACAGTATGTGGGAAGAAAAGGAAGCCCATAAGGGGACAGTGACACAGTTCAGACTAAACACTGGCGGACACCATTCTCATCCATAGGCAGGAAAAACAAGATTCTGTTCCAAAAACACCAGGGTGGGGACCATCTGCAGAAACTAGAAGTGGGTGGGAGTTGGAACCCTAGAAGTTGTAACTTTTCTAGAGATATCTCCCAAGGCAGAGGGCACGGGAAAAGTTTTCGTACTAGTGCTTCACACTGATGCCACCACACATGAACGCAATTGACACAGAGGTGTGGGCAGCACAGCCACAGGCCAGCACTGATAACACAGAGAGCACGGAAAGGCAGGGCTCCAGGCAGGCAGAGTGGTCATAGGATGCTTTGATACTTGAATTATAGTAAGACAAATGCTCAGTAACCTTACAATAACTGCCTTCACAGAATTGCAGTCAAAATATCATGAAAACTTAAAGAGGTACCAATTCCATTTAGAATCACTGATATATTATTTAAAAAGGCAGCACTCTGAAAATGTGAGGGGAATGGACAGAATTCTGAAAGCTAGAGAAGGTATAAAAAGGAGACTACTTGAAAAATTCTAAAAGATGTCTAAATACTCTAGAATCAGCTGTTGAAACCGTATTAAAGATGGCTTAAAACACCAAGATAAGGAATGGAGTTGTTGTTGTTGTTGTTGTTGTTGTTGTTGTTGTTGTTTTTCCTGAAAGATGAGAGTCACTAAAGATTTGGGAGCAAAGAAGTGACAGAATCAAAATTTAACTTTAAGGATTAGTATAATGGCCCTATATAAAATCCATGGCAAATGGAGAGGTCAGATAAAGGATAAAGTCTCGAACCAAGGGGGTAATCATGAGAGTACATGGAGCCTTCACTAAATGGTCAGATGTCAACAGTTGCAGACACTGGACTAGAAATGTGAGCCCTCTGGGAGCTCAAAAAACGCCGTGATCATGGGTATACTCTGGGGGCACCATCTGCAAAGTGATAAAACTTTAAAGCCTAAATATGGTTAAAATTATACATAGAGAAAAACAGAAAAAAATGTTTCAGCAAAGCCTCAAGCATAGAGGAAGAGAAGCTTGAGAATAAGAGTAAGAGGGGAAAAGGGGAAATCCTGGAGGATACCACATTCTAGTAGAGTTTCCAAAATAAATGATTGAGCTGCCATGTAAAATATATCTGAAAATCCAAGGAGAATGAATACTGAAAAGTGTAATGGGATTTTTAATTTTGGAGATAATTTCAAATTCCAGAACTGAATTCAAAATCCAAAGGTTTAAACTGAAGACATAGAAGTACCAAAAAAAAAAAAAAAAAAAAAAGGCTGTCTACAACACAGTTTCTGCCTCTAAAGTTTTCCTGCTCCTTGGTATTTTCAATCTAAAAGGCAGTTTGTTTAGCATCTTTGAGTCTTCTCTCCAAACTGAAAGAAACTGAAAGTTTCTATACCTTGAAAAATAGAAAATACAAAGCAAATACTTTGTGCTCTCACTGTTCCCAGGAGAGGACCGTGATGTGTCCCAGTGTCCACCACAAATTCAGTCATCTACAATCAAGGAAAATGGGGCTACACCATATTATCATTTGGCTGCTTAAAGTCTTGCCCATGCCATGCATTTATAGGAAATTGCAGGTGTGACAAGACTAATCATTAAAAAATAATTGGTCCCTAACTTCTGTAGTCAAATACTTGCAGCAAAATTTAGTGAGAGTTTTGTCAAGGACTTGATTAACACGGCATCAATTTCTTTTCTAGCAATCCTATAGAAAGTACTAAAGAGATAATGCAGGATAGATTGTTTAGACTAGCACATGCTTATGGACTCGTATGCTTGCCTCTGCAGAAATTCAACCATTAGAGAAAAGATATTATCTACAGCACCAAGTTTAAACCTCTTAGACTGTAATTCAAAACCTTATATGATCTGATAACAGCTTTCTTTTCCAGCATTATCTCTCTGTAACCATTCAGTCAATAACTCAAATTCAAATATGCAACAAACAAGTCCTCACTCTATTCCGGGCATTGTGCCAATCATTACACTAAGCATCTACTGCTGGATATCTTTCACTTAAACATTGCTGCTATAATACCTTAGAGATCAGGCTTCCCTCATCAGGGGGGATTTCACACAAATCCCTCAATCCAAGGCAGCATATTGGTGAAGAGGAGCAGGGCTTTGCAACATAACTGCTTGAGATTTAAATACAGCTTGACCAGAAACTAGCTATGCGACTTCACCTCGGCTCCCTGCTGCCTTCCTCACACCATTGCTGAGATGAGTAAACATACGCAGGAAGCACCTAGAAGAGTATATAAAGTTGCGTAAAACTGTAGTAAGAATTGGTTAAATGTTCAAGAACTGTTTAATAGTAATAGCGATCATATTTTAATCCCCAACTGAAGGTCCTCCCCATCACAAAACCCACGCTCATGATGACTCAGACTCACATGGTTCTTATACGTGACCTTGCATATTGTCTTAGATCTAATAAAATTCCCCTTGGAAGCAGACTGTTATGAGATTTTCATATTTCCCCAGTGCAAACAGGCATATATCTCACAGTATCTAGTGATTAACAGTAATGTATACATGTATGCGTGCTTAAATTAATTCAGCGGACCCTAAGGACAATTCTATGGAGAGTGGACAAACATAGTCTTTTCATTATCAGGAAGCTTCAGGGTTTCTGGTCGCCAAAATGGGAGGAAGGTGGCCTTTAAAGCTATTCAGCTTCTTAAATCTGAGTCAGTTTAGGTCCATTCTTGTTAAAGGGTGGGGAGGTGAATAATTCATAATTCCACCAGTTGATCGCCCCAGAACACCCCCAGATAGTCATGCCTGCAAAATTTGCTTTGTTAATGGCAGCCTCCCTGGGAGCCAGGCCAGGATCCTATGTCCCTGAATTTAAGCCACGGGCATGTTGCTAGAATCATTTGGAGTTGGCTTATTTCTGAAGAGAAGAAGAGACATTAGCTGATGATGTGATCATGGAAAGATGGAAGCATAGCTGCTTCAGAGATGATCAGCTAAGAATGTCAGGAAGAAATACCCAGGGAATACAAATGTGGTTGCCCTCTTAGACAGTAGTTTCACAAGCCGAAGGACAAAGACGTGCTGGAAATAGCACAGGGCTAGCATCTGTGATAGTGCTGGGAAATGGCTTTAGTCTACAAGCTGGAACACATGCCTGCCACCCCTTACTGAAAGGAACCAGTGCCCATAAAGATAAGTTTCCCAGTATGACTAACTTTCTCTTGCCTCTTCCCTCCGCACTCACTAGAAATGAGGTGTCAATGAAAGTGCATAGCTGCTCTCTGATGTGCTCTGCTGTTCTGAGGCACATCCTCCCTGAACAAGTCTTATGGAAAGGATGCCACCCTCAGTTCAGTGGGCTCACCATTGTCTTCAGCCCTTTCTCCAACCAGAACCAGAATGGCCTTACTACACCTCCATTCATTGTGATGTCTGTTCCAACTCTAATGCTGGGCTATGCCAATGAAAATGCAAAATTTAGGGAAGTATATACTTCGCTTTTATAAATTAAACTGCTGCAAGTTTAGCCTTGCAACATCATCACATTCACTCAGTTTTATGTTTATTTGTCACCATTTCCTAAGTTATGTTCTACGCAACAGTAGTTCCAGGAGTTATTAAAAGGAAATCCCTGAAAGAATTCAAAGGCAAGCGGTTTTGGGAAACATGATCATATGCTTCCTTGAACTGGGGAGAAAGGAAAGGTACGGCAGCCATAGTTGAGTGATTGCAGCAGCCCTTGGTTCATCAATAGAAGGGGGCAGTACACACAGGTGAAGTTCGCCACCAATAAAATGTTTCAGGAAACAGGGAAAGAATATTTCTTTCTGGTGACTTTGCTTGGGAGAGCTGTATGAACATCCCTCAAGCCTCTAAATTTAAAATGCATTTTCAATGCCAGATGAAATAAGTTTAGAAACTCACAATATTCTCTTAACAATCAATTTTCCAGGAAAATTTCAAGAGTGTGGATGGATATCTTGAAAAGATAATATTGAAAAGAAGTCCGAAGCTGACTGCAAAAGTCTTACAAAAAGCAGCAAGAGAGACAGAAATGGATGATTCAAAACCATCACCTACTTTCTCGTTGTCTTAAAGTGAAATTTGATAATCAAGAAGTTAGTAACTGAACCCAGGGGTTGAGAATGTCCCTTCTTTGATTTCAGATGGAGCTGCACTACAAGTTCCCTTCAACCAAGTTACAAACTAAGGGGTGAAGAACTCATTATCCAATGAAAGTCCTAACTCTTCTGGATGGTATCGGAACATGCAACTTTCCTGCTCCCTCTTTAATTATCAATTTAATGAAAGCCCAGTAATCAGCCAAAGTTTTCTGCTCAGGCAAGCCCAGAAATGCATAGAGGTACAGAAGGAGACAACTTTTCCCCAAAGCAAACAGTGCTGCAGCACTCTGCTTCCTGATCATATCTAAGCATGAGGTGAACAAGATTCACCTCAATGTTTCAGTCTTTCTGGGACCAGACGAGACTTGAGGAAAGGCAGGCAGAGATTCTTTGGGTCATGATAGGAGTTTGTCGAGGAGACTTGGCCACGGTGCCTGGGGACCCAGAGAATGGGCCAGGAGGGAGTGACCACTAGCCAGCTGCAACAAATAATTTTTCTTCACTTCTCAGTGCTTCTTCTATTTACTTATCTTTAAAATGAGATTTATATGATGATCTCACAGACTCTTTTGGCTACATGTCTAAATCACTAGACTATGGTTCTAAGTAAGCTGGAATCACATTTTTCTTGTTTTCCACAGTGATTCCAGCACTAAATATACTTTTCTAGAAAATAACAGATGCCAAATGGGTATATATTTAATGTATGAACCCTCAAATAAATTGCTAGACTCAATCCAATATATGCAACTTGCTTTTAAATTCAGGACAAAGGAGTCTTTTCCTTTATTTTGCCTCAAGTTCTAAGATGATAACCCAAACCATCCCCTTACTAGATTTACTCAGATGCTGTATTTAGTTCCACTTTTGCTTACCCAAGACAAATTCTCTCAAAAAGGCTTTTATAAAAAACACGAACAATCCAAAGTGTCAGACATCCATTCAGGACAAGAGTACTCACAATATGGTAAAGAACATCAACATAAACAGTGAGGACTTATGATTAGAGGTCAAAATGTGAAAAAAGATTCTGCAAAACACAAAAACCTTGTCCCACAGAAGTTCTTGCTGAGATAAAAATAGTGCCAGAGCAAGGAAAATTGAAAATCTCAGGCACTGTTTCTCTGTCTGGTAGGTCACCCTTCTAGTCCCTCTCTCAAATCCAACAATGTACTCAACATTTACTGTATTTGCATGTTTAAGTCTTTCATCTCATATTGTGCAATGAAAGACACATGTTAAAGGAATTTCCAACAATAGAAAACATATGGGGAGATCTTTAGCAGCAAAATTGGAGGCAAAGTCTTCGCATCTCCACCCTCCACTACACCAAAAAACTCATGTTAAAATGAAACTTCCTGGAGGAACAAAATTCTTGTACCCAGTGGTCTGGGGACTGGTATAGAAGAAGAGGTCTACTGTAATGGTTTATATCTAAAACATCACCCCGAAGTCTGATGTATTTGGAAGATTTTTGAATCATGGAGCACTGTACTCATCAACGGGTTCATTCGTTGATGAGTTCAGTAGTTCGTGTGATAGTAGGAGGAAGGACCTGGTCATAAGAGGTAAGTCACTGGGGGCATGACCTGGAAGGGTATTTTTTTGTCCCCAACTCTTCCCTTTACTCTTTGATTCCTGACTGCTATGATATGAGCAACTTTCTTTGACATGGTCCTAACATGTCATTTCTGCATTGGAGCTGGTAAGCCATAGATTAAACCTACTAAAACTTTGAGCCAAATTATACTTCTCCTTTAAGTTGAAATGTCTGGTATTTTGTCCCAGTGATGAGAAAACTGAACTAATACATTAAAAAAAATGCAGTTTAACAGATCAAGGTGGTTCCTGGCCTATTTGCATTGTTTTTGTTTTTGTTTTCTTCCAAGCTAGGGAACACTCTGATTGAGCCTTCTTCCTGTCCTGGGACCACTATACCAGTACACAGAACAATCCCAGTTCCCTCAGAATGGATCAGGAGTTTCTTTCCTCCCAACCTTCCCTCCCAGGCAACTTCAGTTTCCATGATTTCTAGTCTACCTTATCCTTTAGGATTAACACCAATCTGATATAATGACTCTGGTTTTCAGAACAAGATCTGTGTGGGCTTATCTATAATTGGAAAAAGTGAAAGAACATTTTATATTGTACCTTAATCATAATATTGAAGATGCCCCAACACGATAGACAGTGAGGCAATTTGAAGCATTCAGTCTTGGTACAAAAAAAGAAAAAAAAATCATTGACCAAGGACAAGGACAAGGGCAGGAGAAATTTACCAAGAGTAAGATAAAGAACTTGAGTGTGATTTATACACAACAATGACAATAACAGTGAAAAAGAACAAACCGTGAAAGGAAACTACTTGTGATGAGGCTGGGTACTAATACTAGCGAACTAACCAATGTGAGAAAAATCTCTAGTCATACTAAATCTATTGCCAAAATGTACATGCATCAATTCATGGCCTCTTCCCAAGCACATGCAGAAGTTGTGTACATGTTATTGTGATCAAACTTTTTATAACTTTTATTAAATGATAACACTAAGCTGAATTACTTAGTTTTCTTAACTGTTACTTGAGACCATCAAATTGTAGTTGTCTAAAATAATAAAAGATAACATTATGGAGAAACTTTGACATTATTTGACTTGTCTAATATCCAACCTGATGATCATATCCCCTAATATTATATTTCTCTTTTGTGTGTGTGAACTACTATCATTCAATTACTTAACATTATACTGATATTCTGAAATAAAATCTAACATATTATTTGCAAATTTTTGAGTGTTTTACAATTTTAACTAGTATGAGCCATACAACATAGTATTTAGGAAAGTGACAGTGTTGTCAGGTGAATCTGAGTACACATATCATTTTAAAAATGTGTGAACTTGTGCTCTAGAGATTATTTAAAACTTACGTACATCTCCATGTGCATAAACTACAGTACTCATAAAATGAGTACAATAATTGTGTGACTGGTTAATATGCCAATCATCATCCAATATAAGAGCTGAAGCTCATGGAATCTAATAGTGAAGCAAATTTTCAAATTATCCAGAAACCATCTAATCATGAAATGTAGATATAATCCCTTCTTATAAAGATTTTTTTTAAAGTACATGCAGTTAGTGATAATGCTAATGAGAGAGTAAATGTATAGCTAAGATATCAGACTGTGTAATGCCGAGTGAAAAAGATGTTTAATCCATTTAACCTATACTGGTCCAAACACATGGACATCAATTTCTATTTCAGAAAACCTTAGTCTACCTTGAAGCTCTTTAAATTTTTACAAAGTTAAGCAGCATGTTTAAAGAAATTAGTATACTGTATCTTAAAGTTTCTGTATTTTTCTTTTTCTTTCCAGCTCTATTTATCATCACAGTTTATGATTTCATCTCTTGCTTATTGAACCTTGACTTGTGCCTGGCACAAGATGAAGGTATATATTCATTAATCCTCAGGCAATTTGAAGACCAACGTCTGCTCTAATTGGATTGCTATTATTTTCCATTTTCTACAAAACATAAATGAAGTTCAGAGAAGTTAAGTAAGATGCCCAAGGTCACAAAACAAGTAAAAGATTTCAGACAACAACAAAAAGTGCAACATTAGTTTTGCTGGACAATGGAATGGTAGCATCTTCTGTATCCACAGACTACTTTTCTTATAAACAGAATTTCAGTCATTAGTTCTCCTTTGAAACAAAATAAGCAATACATTAATTTTCCCATTGCATACAATATTCAGTAAGACATCTGGAATGTAAAAAACTAAAATGCCACTACAAGTAACAAAAAGAATCTAACTGGTGGTGGTATTGGTAACAATAGCAGGAATAACTAGAGAAAATGAAGAGGTAGTGTTTCCTTAGACGTTCTACAAGTGATATTCTGGAATCTCAGTCACTTGAGTCTTCCAAATAAAATAGGCAAATGTAAAATATAAATATATATCCCCAAAGAATGGCAGCTAAAATAGCCCACTGGGCAGTGAGATCTCACAGGCTATACACAAACATAGGAACAAACTATGTTCTCTAATGTGTTTCTCAATTTCAGCAAGTGTATGGATAGATGTTTTAGGCATGTAGTCATCAAAAAATCACTGTGACTAAGAGATGACTCCTTCGACAGCTCTGGCAAAAAATCTCCTTCAGGACAGCACCTGTTACTGACTACTTCAGGATAAGTTATTAGTTTATGACTGCTAAATTCATCCCAATATAAATTAGAAGGTGTTTTGCACATTCGCCTTAGGGCAAACTCATACTTTCATAAGTAAACTCCAGGAACTACATCCCCCAAGATTTTCCTAGCTTCACCAGACTCCACATCTTTGGACATGGATCCAACACATCCGTTCCATAAACAAAGACAATGTGCTGATGATTTTCTTAGTAATGTGCTTTATGCAGCAAAGGATGCCAGTAAATGAAGACATTGTTCCTTTCTAGAAGGAAATTAGACACCATGGACATGAAGTCATGTGTAACTTTATTGCCAACCTTCTCTGGGGCTTCTGGACCAGGAGGTTACTCCAAAGCCTCACAATGTCCTGGAGGTACTTGTAGATTCTCAGATGTCTTTCAGTCATCCCTCCCATTTGTACTTGCTCCCATCCCACTAGACACAAAGCTTCTTACTTTGTAGGATTCTTATTTCCAAATTGGTTAATCTACCAAAAGTGTAATCCAGCTTTTTCCAGTTGGCTAGAGAACAATTCATATATTTGCACATTTTTGAGAGGGGAATTTAAAAAGCAGAAAGATACAAAAAACTAGCCTGACATTTTTTCTTGCCTGCCAGTGATATGGGATTTTCCTCAGCATACAGGTGATCATATTGTGAGCCCCCAGCCAGGCCACCCAGAAGACACA
Source organism: Dasyprocta punctata (assembly GCA_004363535.1). Taxonomy (NCBI): domain Eukaryota; kingdom Metazoa; phylum Chordata; class Mammalia; order Rodentia; family Dasyproctidae; genus Dasyprocta; species Dasyprocta punctata. Next base: position 11,757 of record RJWM01023993.1, on the reverse strand, counting down.
CCTGGCACACTCTTCCCTTGGATCTGACCTGGGCATTGTCTGCTATTACTGCCACACTTCTCTCACTGCCTTCAGGTATCTCCCCAAATATCGCTTTTCAAAAAATGCCTCCTCTGACCACCCTAACTAAAAAATTAAAACCTACCCATCATCCCTGAATCTTAATTTATACTTATCCCCACCTGAATAGAGACATTGTTCCCTTAGCTTCTCCTCCCACTAGCACATAAGCTCCCTGACAAGAACTTTTATGTATTTTTGTTTTCTGCTGATTGCCCAGTTCCAGTCATTTAGAAAGCAGTTAATCAACATAAGTTGAGTTAAACCAAAGCAACACAAAATATATAAGACAGTCAAAGTTGTTTTTAAATCCAGAGATCTGAGCAGGGAGCTAAACATTTTTAAAAGCTGGGTCTACCTATTAAAACTTTCAGATGTTATTTTCTTTCTGTCCTGGCATCTTGCATCTTCCTCCCATCTCCTAGGGCATGTTTAGCCTACATCCTTAGGAGGGATTTATATGGAGCTTATTAAGGACTAAGATTTGGACCTATTTACCTATCCAGGTTCAAGATTGGACTTGTAAAACAACCACAGACAGACGTAGAATGGCTGTTGACTTCACCACAGAGTAAGTCTGGTCATAGCATAGAAATGGGAGGTTAACCAGTTACCTGGAGGGGCTGTAGGGAAAAAGGAACCCTTTTATACAATTGGTGGGAATGTAGACTGGTTCAACCACTGTGGAAATCAATGTGGAGGACTGAAGTGTACGATAGATACTGTGAATTAGGAAGAAAATACTCAAATGGGAAGGGGAACTAGGGAAAGGGAGGGGAAAAGAAGGAAGGGAAAAGAACAAAAAGAGAAAGAAAGGAAAAATGGAAACAAAGCTTCTGTAAATAAGGAGGGTAACAGGGATTGGAGGGAGAGGGGGTCAATGGGAAAAAAAAGAAGCATCAAGAGACATCATGTACAGTTACAGATTCCCTATGATGAAAATGGTTTACCAATAAAATTAATTCATCAAAAAATCTCCTTTAAATAAATAAATAAATAAATATCCAGCAATGTGTAAGACAACCCACTACAATGAAGAAATACCCAGGCCAGTACATCAAACTCACTGATACTGAGAAACTCTGCTCTGTAAACTTCTCTCCATGCCTTTACATGCAGCTTTTTAGTAGATGACTTGCAATCCACTTAACAGGGCTTAGTATTCAAACTTTCAAGCCCCTTAAAGTCCTCCTCTACCTGGGAAGCCTTAAATCTTTTCTTCAGTTGATAGACTCCCATCTTTACTTTAAGACCCATCTCTTCTTTGAAAGCTTCCTGGTTGGATATGCTCTTTGCTCTTTCTAAATTTACAGAGTGCTTTGCTAGTCCTCTTACGACATTTATCACTGTAATCTGGACTAATGTACTGTAGGATCTAAGAAAGTAAAAACCTTGGCTTGTTTGCTCAAGGCTATGTGCCCACTACCTAAAACAGTGTCTGAATACAGAAAGAGCTAACACTTGTTGACCAAATGTGTATTCAACTGTGCACTACATTCATCCCTCTTCTAGCAAAGTTCTCTTGATCTGGAAGGTGCTTAATAAACATCTGTCATCTCAAAAAATTTAATTGAATGCACACAGAACAAAATGGAAATTTTGAATACCTAAATAATTACATATTAAATAACTACATATTAAACACACAAGTGAAAGCGAAGAGAGATAAAATTAAGACTAAAGGTGTCCTAAGTAACAATTCACTATCTCAATTTTTAACTATTACAAAAAAATCATGTCACAAGTGTGTTCCAACACCTATGTTTCCTTGTCCTTAAACAAATGCCACCAAAATGAACTTTTAAATGTTAATTGTACCTCTGGAAAGCATACAGAGGAAATATACAAAGCCAAGATATCACATTAGCTGTGACTGAGTTGAAAGTAATGCACTGCTCTAAAGTACAATGTTAGTTTCTAGTGACATAGCATGAACTTTTTGCATCACAGAGACACTAAATGAACACTAACTGTGATCAGATTATCATGGCGTCTCATCACTTTCCACATCACTGAGACACAATATCTGACACCCATAAATTAAAGGAGAAGAGGTTTATTTGGCTCACAGATTTTGGAGGATCTAATTCGTATTTGACTGACACCAAAACAGGAAGGAAGTGGTGGAAGGGCCTGCTGAGCAGGAAAACTGCTCACATCATGGCAGCCGGGAAGCAGAGAAAAAAGGGAAGAGCCAAAGAAACACATTGATCCAGGTCACATCTCCAGTGAATTGCCTCATGGGAGACTCAGATTAGGAGCAATAGACTAATTAATCTGGTAGAGGAAATTTCAAAGCTACTGTCAGCTGAATCTTCTACCCATGCACCAAATAAACTTTTTCTCCTTTAATTTGGGGCTGTTGAGTGAGTACTGTGTCTTAGCAATGAGGAAAATGACTAAGACAGATTTTGGTACCAGAAGTTGGGGTTGTTGCTATGACTATACCTGACCATGTGGTTCAGAAACTTTTGGAACTGGTTTGCTGGATGAATTTGGAAAGATGTGGATATGCTCACTACGGAAGCACTAGAAAGCTATAAGCTGAGTTTGATGGATGATTCTGGTCAGAGCTCAGAAGACCAGAATTATAATAGGCACACAGACAGTAAAGGCAAGGCTCAGAAAGTTTCAGTTAGGAACGAGGACTTCATTGGCTATTAGACTCAAGACCATGTGTGTTACACTATGGCAGAAAATTTGTCTACATTTTGCCCATGTCATGAAACTTTGCAGGAGACTGAAATTAAGAGCAGCAGACCAATTAATCTGCCAAAGGAAATTTCAAGGAAGCTAAATGTTCAGGCTATCACAGAGGTACTTTTGGAGATTTTAGTAAGATCTACAGTGAGAATCAAGAACAAAAACTGAAGTGAAAATTTCTCAGTGTCCCCAGAAAAGAAGCATCTGCCAAGCTGAGGCAAAGGACAGCACGGCTGTTGGAAAGATTAGCATTAAAAAGCAACCAAGTACTTTGCATCAGGACAATAGAAAAATGGCTTGAGTACCTCTGAAGACTCAGCACAAGTCTTCCCTGGCTTAAGGATGAAAAAGGGTAAAGGTGGACTCCTTTAAAAGATTTTGCTTTGAGAAGAAAGCACCAGAGTGCCCTATTCAATAAGGGCCTAGGGAATTAGTTCCACAGGACCCAACTCACAGTGCTCAGTCATTCAAGAACTCAGAAGCTTCTGCAGTCATGATCCATGGGCATTCAGTTACAGTTGCAGCTGCCAGCAGACCTTGGCTTCATCCCATTGGTGCTTCTTTTACTGGTATGCAGAATGCAAGACCTGTGTGGTCAGAAAGGCTTCAACTCAGATTTCAGAAGAAGGCCTGAGAGGCCAGGTAGTGTGCCCCTGAGAGGGCAGTGCATGAAGCTATGGTCAGAATTGCTTTAGAGGCCTCAGGAATTTGGATAAGCCAGGGACATGGAATTTCTGAAGAAACCCACAGACAGTGACTCACAGCCACCCCAAGAGAGAGGCAATGAGGACTTCAACCAGTGACACCATAGGAGTGGGGTCACTTAAGCCATTTGGAGCTCACATCCTATCACAGCTTACCCTTAGCACTGGACACAGAACTACAGGATTAAATGTTTGTCTACAGGGTTTTTGTCTTGCTTTGGTTCAATTTTTTTTACTATACTCATATTATTCCTTTTGGGAAAGAAAATGTTTACACTGTGCCATTGTATATTTGAAATATGTAACTTTCTTTTTTTACTTTTACATGGGGTTATAGTTAAGAGTTTGCCTTGTTTCTCAGAGGAGACTTTGAACTTGGACTTTTTAGCAATGTTGAAACTGATAAAACAATAGATGTGCTTTTTCTGGTTTCCCAATGAGTTGTTGTGAATGTACGACTTGGACAACTCCTAGAAATGGACCAGATGAAACTTGCATAAAGAAATGGACATGTATCTTTGGGAGCCAGGTGGAGAATGTTATGGTTTAGAACTAGTAGATCTCCCCAAAGTCTCTTGCGTTCAGAGGTGGGGCTTTAGGAAGGTGTTTAGATCATGGGAGTGGTATATTCATCAGTGGATTCATTCACTGAGGAGTTCAGAGCCAAATGTGATGTTAAAAGGTAGTGTCTTTCAGAAGAGGCAAGTCCCTGGGGCTGTGACCTAGAAGGGTATATCTCCCTTCTGGCTCCTTCTTTCGATCGCTTCATCCTAACTGCCATGGCAGCTACTCTACCACCACCCTCAACTCCAACTTCATCTCAGCGTCTTCTTCCCAGAAAATCCAACCAACATAGAATGTCAAAGACATCATTTTGTTATCTGTTCTGTACATTCACAAAAACCACCGGGAAATCAAAAACACACATTTATTGTGCATCAGTCAAACATCATTAAACACCTTATTTCTGCAAAGAAGTGTGTTTAGTTCAGTGGGGAATGCAGGTTAAGAGCACTATGTCTCAGGAAGACTAGAGCTTAGATGGGAGGAAAATTCTCAGAGGTATTTTGCAAGCAACTGAAAAGAATTATTTGCAATAGATAAAACTTCCAGGTGTGGAGGCAGACTATACCTCAAAGATGACATTGCAAGTGACCTTCCAATTTAGATATAACTTCTAGGTTGTGTGTACATGCACGTGTCTGTGTATTCATCTCTCTCTCTCTCTCTCTCTCTCTCTCTCTCTCTCTCTGTCTCTCTCTCTTTCTGTGTGTGTGTGTGTGTGTGTGGTAGGAATAATTTCTCATCTTTGTAAAAAGGTAATATGAATATTTTATATGCTACTAAGAAACTATCTAACTAACTTCTGGAAGTCTCAACTTTATGTAAAAACTTTATGTTTACTAAACCTGAATTTTCCAGTAAGTCCCAGAGACTGGGTGAGAATCAGACCTTAATATGGGGTGTGCAAAACAGGGCTGGCTGCCTCCCTGGAGGCCCAAGTACCGTGTTTCACCAGGTCTAGCAGGGATAATTTGAAAAGTTGCTCACAAGGACTTGACTGTTTGATCCAAAGGCGACATCAAAGGATTCATGTTCCACCTGCCAATTCTCCCTTTTACATTTGTTCTTTATTGCAGTCATTTATAAACAGAGGCTTATGGAACTAATAAACTACAGATGAGATTATCATTCACTATATAATTGTCAGGTGTGTTAGTGGAAGAAAGAGAAGTGTAGAATCAAATGTCAAGTTTCATGGTCCTTAACACAGAGAGCAGAGACCCCTGGAACAACCTCCACTTTGGATCAAGTCCCCACTGCACATTCTGTGACAATATACACACTGTCTCTCAGAGTCAGAAAGTTGCTACAGAAGCAAGATCAGTACTTAGCCTTTCTGTGCGTGAAGACCTGTGGCACCCATCCACACGTCACCCTGGTTCTCTGATAAGCAATTTTGCACTGGCATTGAGTCAGTTCAGTCATGGGTGCTTTTGGCATTATCCTATAGTCTAATGGGCAGATGAAAGCACTGGATGGCAGCCAGTTGCTTGGCAGACTTCACATAAACCACTCAAAAGAGAGTCTTAACGGGAAGTAGTTTTCTTTACCATTCTCTTCAGGGGAAATAGGGTGAAGTCAAGGAAAAAGCAAAGCTGTCTGTCCTGGGTCTTCACTGTGACCTGTGTTTCCATCTAACAAGTGAAGGAAGATGGGAGGGTTGTGGGGTGGGTGACTGGCACTGTGGAGTTCTGAGCTGCAGATGGACCCCAGTGGACACACTGATCAAAGGTCGTGAGTCACGGCCAAACAGACAATTATAGAGAATCTGCATTCCTTTAAGCCTAACAAGAACAAATAGGTGCATGGATTTAAAGTCTCCACCTTGTTGTTTCTATAAATTGGCATGCAGTGTCTCAGTGTGATTTATACAAGCACCAGAAGCTCCAGTCAAGTTCTATGTGTCCATACTCCAAAGCCTAAAGAAGAAAACCTTAAGGATTATGGAAACTCTCTAGGTGTCAGATCATCCTTCAGGAAGGGCAATTTAGGCTGCATGCATCCGTCTTTCCACTCCACAGATGCTCTCCCAATATTTGCCCTACATTCACCTTGCCCCAGGAGACACAAGAAGAGAAACCAGTGACTTGCTGAACAGTTCTGAAAGTCACCGTAACTATTCACAAGAGTTCACCATGCAAGTAGTTCAGCAGGCACTCATGAGGAAGAGAGAAGATATTGTGTAGATGATAAATTCAGTATTTGTGTGAAGAACTACTATTATGATCTTCAAACTGACATCAGAGATAAATGAACAGAAACCCAAAAACATATTAGGGTTTGCACAAAGTCATAGTGGCAGAGCCCCTGCTTGGACCTGGGTGTCTTGATCCTTGTTCTACTGTCACCTGGAATCTAGCAGACCTGCCAATGGTGTTAATCTGAAAGGAGCAATAGTGAAGATCAGTTGCTTTAAGGGTCACAACACAGAGACTTTCAGTCCCTCTGTCTTTCTCACTAGAGTCACTCTCCATGACTCAAGTCAAATTATTCTCATGAAATTACTTCCCAGCACCAACTTTGAGAGCATCCTAGACAAAAAGCCAGCTCAGTGCACAGTTCTAATACACAGGAAAGAAGAAGAGAAAAATAAATGAACAAAAACATGCTATGCCTAGCAACAACAGCAGAAGAGAAATCAAAACAACAATAGTTAGTTCTCATTTTCAGTTCAGCAAGCATTCGCCAAGCACCTCAGATGTTCGAAGTGTTGTGCTAGGTGCTGTGCATTGGGAATGGTGCAAGAGGTGGAGACACATGACACTGGAAATGAACTTACAAGACTCTAGCTTCCAGGGGCCCACCACCCAACAGAGAGGCTTAGATATTCTTCATAGTAACTAGTACAAATCATGGTGTAGTAATCATGGTGTGGAAGTTGCTCAAATTGAGGCCAACAAGGTCAAAGTAACCAAGAGCTCACTTTCATTTCTTACCCTAGCCAAGTCATAAGAGGAAGTGAATTACAGAGCTAAACAACAACCACAAAGAAATGTGTAAATGGTGTGAGCATGGTTATTAGTTACTGGTGTTTAATTTTTTTCTGACTGTTCCACATAAAATTTTATTTCTTGGAGGTTTTGCATTCCTACCTGTGAATAGCATCTGTCAACCATATGCCTCTTTGGATCATCAGCAGCCAACCTCTAGCACAAGGCAGTGGGCTGGTGGCTGTAGAGACCAACTCCAGTATTCCAGGCTCCACCTCCCTGTCTTGCCCACCCTGGCCATTCTCTATATCTAGTGCCAAATGATTCCTGTCATTTGATAGCAGGAAGCCCACAGAACTTTGGTTTTCTGAGGCTGAGCCAGAGACCGCCTTGAATCACACAAGGAGAAAACATGAGAAAGGGGAAGGCTACACCCCACCCCAACTTTCCTGTGGTTAACTCTTCTCCCACCCCGGTAACCTGCTATGTTTAAGCAACTAACAAAGCCTGCCACATTTGTCATCGTGACTTTTAATAGTGCTGCCACCTTTGACAAAGACTATAAATCCATCACGTGCTTTCTAGAAAATGCTGTACATGCTCTACTAATGTTTCCCTTCCAGTTTGAATTGTGTAAATATTAGGCATTTTTTCAAAGCTCATGCAGAGATGTTGGGGTTTCCCATCAGCTACCTGTTCCAGTGCCAAGAATTCCAAGAATGCCAGAATTCTAACGAATTTCTGCTTTTGGTCAGAGAACCTTCCCAACTGCAAGATGAAGAGCATGAAAGCAATGATTCCCATCTTCGTTTTCAAAATGTGGCTTTTTCTTGCTCACAATGAGCCTTCTGCTTTCTGTGATTGATTTCTGGCTCTGTGATCTCTTTTATGCACTTACTGTCTCACCTGTGGTCTATAAAGGACTTGGCTGCTTAAAATCAGTGACTTCCTCAGCGATCGATCGTGGAAAGAGGTGGTCGCGAGCTGGCGAGTGAGAAACCAGGTACTACTTTCGCTGTTCTGTTCTGAAGGATTTTAGCTTATCTTAGTGTGTTTGTGTCACAACAGATGATATAGGCAACTGCCTTGAAGCTAATATAAGGCATTATAGAAATCAACGTTGCATTAATATGTATTGCCTCCATTACCTTATTTGTTATTGGTTTTATTCAATACTATTTTGTTTGACTATACTTGGTCAATTGGTAAGGGCATTTAGTTTGAAGACAATAAGATGTATTACAAGGGGAACCGAGGAAGGAAGCTATGGAAAAAAGACATAGTTTTATATGAGGGTATTCATAAGATAGTTTAAAAGTCTATAGTACTAAATGCATTAACTGGTGAGAGAGAACAGTTGATGTTCATATGATCAGATCAATCCTACATGTCTCTATCTGTCAATCTGAACAGCTCCCTTAATGGTAATAATATACAATGTTGCAACCACTGTAAAATTCCAACCATCTAAATTCCTAAACCTATAATTTTACAGTATCGGATATGTTGTTGTTGTTTGCTAATCTCTTTAGTTTTTTGTTTCTCTTAAGTATGACCATTCTTTTATCATTTATTGGTTTCACTCTGAACTATTTAGCTTGATTATATTAGACCTGATATTATGGGTAGTTATTTCAATGATAACAAGAGGTACTCTAAGGGGAAAGGAAGAAAGGAAGGGAAAAAGAAAAAGACATAAATCTATAAATATGCATAAATAAGACAGCTAAAAAAAACTGTATTACTAAGTACATTAGCTATTGAAAAAGAAAAATTAATATTCCTGAATTGATAAACCTTGCGTGTCTATGTCTGTCAATATAATCAACCCCTATGTAGGTAACAATATGTAATATTGTAACTACTGTCAAACTTCAACCGCCTCAGAGTGTAAACCTACAGTGTAATTATATCAGATCTGTCGTTGTTGTTGTTTATCTTTCCTTTTTGTTTCTATCTTCTGTATCTATTTTCTTTTAAATAAAAAAAAAAGATAGAAAGTAGAAAAAAAATCAGTGACTTCCTGAGAACCTAAGTTTCTAAAGCCAATAATAACTCAATCATTGGAGAATGTCTGCTGTGATTCTCACAGCATTCCCATATGTTTTGGAAAACAACAGTACTGGAAAAGATTTTTTTTCCTTTAGTACCCAAGAGGGTAAGAAGGGTCTTATGAAAGAGTTGCTGTCTTCACCCACTGGCTGGAGAATTTGAAGGATGCCCTTAGGACCCTAAAGAGATCAGACCCAAAATTTCTCACCTGTTCCATGTCAAGGGTGAGTGGAGGCAGGGGACCCCAGAGAGAAAAGATGAATACATTAAAAGTTGCTCAGGAGTGCCTCTATTTATGCTCTTTGTAAACAGTCTGACTTCTTGGGTTCTGGCTCCAAGAGCAGCTCTGGGGTCACAGAGTTGCAGAACTTCAAGAGAAAAAGCCAGAGAACCATCACAAAGTGCCCAACTTCATGTATGTATCTGAAGGGCCTGCCCAGCACAAGAACAGGAGCCCCAAACTACTCCATCTCTGCCTGGGCCACTCATGGTTTGATGGGCCCCAGATTTTAAGGGGCTGTATTTTCTTTCAGTTTCTTGAGTATGTCTATCTCTCTAACACTGATGTATTTGTTCTTCTAGGTAATATTACTTATTAAGCTAATATTCATTTACATCATCCATGTTCCAAGCTTTGTGCTAGGTACCAGAGATAATGTAATTTCCTCTCTGAAACATACATTCTAATAAAGAAGCAAACTCTAAGTACACAATAATTAATAATACAATGAAATAAACCATCACATACTAAGAAGACTGTTTGCACAAGTGTGGGTGCCATGGTTTTAACACTGACTACTGTGAAGTACATGGCACCCATATTTACTCTGTTATCCTCAGAAAAACCATTACTGGCTGTAGTTAAAGAATAGGAAAACTAAAGTTCAGGTCACACATCCTCAGATTCAAACCTGTGTCTGACTCCAAAAAGCTTCACTGTTCCATTTCCCCAACTCTCCTTCTGTAGCACAGTAAAGAGTCAAGAGAGAAGAGATCAGGCCATCAAGCCTTAGAGCTGTAGCCTCAGCCTGACTCTCAGTTGCTCAGCTTGGACACATTAACGTGCAGAAGCAATTCCAGCTGCAAAGGAGGTGTTATAAGTTGATGGCAGTGGATCTTGGTATGAGAAAACACAAACCTTCTGTGGTGCTCCTGTATATTATATTCCCTTTTCCCTCTTAAATCTCCTATATCCGTGTAGTCTATTCATTGAGTTGAAGACCAAGTTCTGGCCCTGTGCCTTCTAGGATCCTTCAAATTGCCAGATGGTAGGTGAAGACCAGGAGCTCCTTTATTGAACCCTAGCCCTCTAGATACTACAGAAAAACAAAAACACCTTTTTTTCTTCCCATACTGCTGTTTTCTAAAATATACGGAGATGCTGTGGTGAATTGTGACAGACAGTTTCCACTGACCAAGGTGTTATTTGCTCTAAAAGTGTGGATTCATGGAGATGTTGCTGGTTTTAAGCAACTAAATCCCTTAGAGCCTACAGGGAAGGCAGTACCAAGATATCAAATCACTAGACACAGAACTTGCCCAATTGTATCTCTCCCACTTACTAGTTATATGGTCTTAAACCAGAGACCTAATTTTCTTAAGCCTCAAATTTCCTTCTGTGAAATAAATAACTTTGTGACTTACCTCACAAGATTCAGCACACAAAAAAAACCTAAATGAGATTCCATGTTTCAAAAGTTAAACATGGCTTTTTAAATTTGTCTCATTAAAATTGTGAGCAAAATATAACTCCTGGCTACTAATCTGACCCTTACTTATGCCTCTTATTTCTAGGAAGATTATTGCTACACTAGCATACTCAAAGGTAAGGTTTCTTAAATATATATGAGGTGATAGTTCTTCCACCATGAATAATGACCACCTGGTGGTAAGAGGGAATAACATAGGGCATTGTCACTTTAATTCCAACTTTCCACATAATTTGTGACCTATTGTTTAAACCATCAGTGCTCATGGTTTTATAATAAGCTCTATTCTCCAATCCTTTGATAAATGAACACACAGACTATGAAAAGGTTAAAAAAGGACAACAAGGAAAGTTGCCTTTAATAATCTCTCTTTCTCTGGACTGTGTCAACAAGATATTTTATCCCACTAAAAGGGATAATGTTTACACTTAAAAATTAAAGGAATGATTGTTTACAGTATAAGGTGTAGGGGGTAAAGATTGGTGGTGAGAGAAGGAGGAAAGTGGTAAAATATAAAGGCAGATGCGAAATGGAATGACCTCCCTACCTCTTATCCTTGCAGGCTTCCAGGAGCCTGTCTGGGGCCTTCAGCCTCAGGAAATGCAAAAACTGTTTCTTGCCTTCACCTCTGGGCACTTTTTACTGCTGTTCATTAAGGAGATCTTTTCCATCAGCCTTATCATCTCTTTCTTGGCTCTTGGTCAGATTGAGTCAGACCTGGAACATTTACTTTTACAAAGACTAACCAATCTTTTGTCTAGACACATATGACTGCTACCAAAACTCTGTGGACCAAGGTCAAGGAAGAGGCCAGTGGGTTCTTTTATGTGACTGAACAGTACTGCCAGTGAACTGAGAACAAAGAAACAGAATAAATGGAAATAGAGTAGGCAGGATCTAGGGATAAATTGGTAGCATATAAAAATGGGTTTATGAATAAAAGCATTTTGAACTCTCTTTGGGAAGTGGAAGAGGATAATTAAAAATATTCCTGGAAGAGTTTACAAATCTAGATTGAAACTTGGTTTCAAAGGT
>RJWM01023992.1:0-31270 GCA_004363535.1 Dasyprocta punctata | reverse complement strand
CAGCTCCATGAAAAGAATACGACTCTGGTAACTGGCTTTAAGGAAGTGGAGATCTACAGACCACATGAGACACCATTAAAAATAATCGTATGTTCAAAGTTATGTGAGCAAAGGGAATTCAGATAGACAAATAAAATCAACAACAAAATACTTGAACAGACTTAGAAATTGAATAAGAAATAGAAACCATTAAAAAAATCTTGAACCTAAAGAAATCAATGGATAAATACTAAAGACTTCCATGCTTAGTCTTACCATTTCTACTCACCATAATGCTGGAAATTCTGATCAGAGCAATTAGAGAAGAACAGTTGTTCAAAGGCAAACAATTGGACAGGAGAATTACCTCTGTGTGTAAGAGATATGATCATAGATAGATAGAAATAGGTGAGATAGATACAGATGATAGATATAGACATAGATTATATAGCTATAGTATCTAGATATAGATAGATGATATAGATATATAGATATAAAGGTAGAGATAGAGCTAGAGATAGAGAACCCTAAAGACTCAACAAGGGAATTGTTAGAATTTATAGATGAACTCAAAACAGATGAAGGCTACAAAAACAATGTACAAAACTCTGTGGAATGTTTATGCACAAACAACAAACATACTGAAAATGAAATTAAGAAATCAACATCATTTGTGACTACCCCCACAGTTCTCTATAGATATAATGCAATGCCTATCAAAAACCAACAATTTTTTTTTTTTTTTTTTTTTTTTTTTTTTTTTGCAGCACCGGGGATTGAACTCACAACCTCGTGCCTGCCAGGTCAGGCACTTAAGCCATAGAGCCAAACTCCTGGCCCTAGTTTTTTGAGGCAGGGTCGCACTATGTAGCTCAGGCCGGCCTTGCACTCGCGTTGTAGCCCAAGCCGTCCTCAAACTCACAACGCTTCTCCTACCTCAGCCTCCTGAGTGCTGGGATTAAAGGCGTGCGCCACCACGCCTGGCTAAAAACCAACATTTTTTCACAGAAAGGTAATTCTGAAATTCATATTGAACCACAGAAGACCTCCAACTAGTCAAAAGAATTATGAATTATAAGGACCAAACTGCAAGCCCCTCAGTTCTTGATTCAAAACTGTATTAAAAAGATATAGTAATCAAAACGTTATGGTATGGGCTTAAAAACTGGCATGAAGACAAACGGAATCAAATAGAGATCACAGAAATAAAGTTATGATTTACAGACCTCTGATTTTTGACAAAGGCAACAAGAACACACAAAAGGAAAAGACATTTTTTTTAATAACGGTCTTCGTGAAACTGGATATCCATATACAAGAAAAAGAAATTAGAGCTTTATCTCACAGCACATGCAAAAACACCAACTTAAAGTGAATTAAAGATGTAATCACTATGTACAGCAAACATGAAGAAAAGCAAATAAAAATATGGATAAGACTCTAATGTTTAAAACTAGCAGAACAAATGGAAGGAAGCTCCGTGACACTGGCCTGGGCAGTGACTTTTTGAATTAGTACCAAAATAAAAGCAAAAATAAGCAACTGTAATATGTCGGATTAAAACAAATTCTGCAGCAAAAGAAAAATCAACAGAGTGAAGTGGCAACCCATAAAGTAAACATTTGCAAAGCGTATTTTATTAAGGTATTAGCATAAAAAACGTGCAAGAAATTCAAACGACTCAACTGCAAGGTAATAATAACATGATTTTTAAATAAGCAGAAGACCTGAATAGATATCTCTCAAGTGAAACTATACAAAAAACTAACAGATATATAAAAAGTTTGTTGACATCACTAATTATCAGAGAAATGCAAATCAAAACAATGAAATATTACCTCATGTCTGTTAAAATGGCAACTATAAAAGAGACAAAAAATAGTGTTGGTGAAAATGTGAAAAAAAGAGGGAAATCTTGAACACCATTGGTCGGAATGGAAATTGGCATAGCAGTTATGGGAAACGGTACGGAAGGTCCTCAAAGCTTTCACAGTAGAACTACAATACCATCCAGCAATCCCCTATCTGGATATATACCCACAGTAAAGGTCATCTGTGTGCCAAAGAGATTTCTATCTTCTCATATTCTTTGCAGTGTTATTCATAATAGCCAAGATACATAATCAATGTCAGTGTCCACTAGTGAATGAATGCATAAAGAAAATAGGATTACATATAAAACAAAAAGTTATATATGCATATGTGGATGCATAATGGAATACTATCCAACCTTCTAAAAGGAGAAAATCGAGAGGCTTGCATTGGAGCTCAGTGGTGGAGAAGTTGACAGACCTGTGCAGGACTCTAAGTTCCATCCTCAGTGCTGAAGAAGGGTGGGGGTCAGGAAGGGGGGAGGAGGAGCAGGAATGAAGGGGACCCTGCCGTTCACAACCACGTGGAAGGCCTCATCGCTAATGAAGTAACTCAGGCACAGTAACATAAGTACCACATGGACTCACTTACATGTAGAATGTAACATAGTCATACTTGTAGAAACAGGGTAGAACAGTGATTGTTAAAGGATGAAGAAGGGTTTAGAAAAATGGAGAGACGTTGATTGAAGGTATAAACTTAACAGTCTTGCAAATGAATAAATTGTGGAGATGGCAAGCACAGCACAGTGACTACAGTTAGCAATATTGTACTGAATAACTGAAATCTTCTAAGTGAGTAGACCGCATGTGTTTGCACCATCCCAAGAAAAAAAATCACATATCTGAGGTGATGGATATGTTGTTTATCTTGATTATGATAATCATTTCACAGTGTGTACATATGTCAAAACATTCAGTTATGCACCTTAAGTATATGTAATTTCATCTGTCAACTATCTCTTAATATTGCCAACAAATAATAGTGTACAGAACCACGATGCTTAAGTGCATTCCAACTTAGATATAAAAACTGAGCATTTATGTAAACTCCACCAGTGAATTGATTCAGTACCTCCGAGGGGTATGGAGCTGTGGGTGGCTGCATGATTGCAGGTGTGAAGAAGGTCAAACAGATACTTGCTACGTGCCTGCTCTCAGTTTACTAACATAATTTCATTTAATTCTTAAAATTTATTTTGAAACAAAGATGTAGTTTCAACAACAATTTCCAGCCACAAACCTAACAAAAAAAAATTTCAAATTCTAATACAGAAGTAACTGAAGCCTGGAAAATAACTAATCTGGAGGCACCAGTGCAGGGCAAAGCCAAGTTGGCTCTGTCCCTGATGCCGTGGGGGCCTGGATCACGAGGGATGAGTGGCCCAATGTCCAGCATCTCCCTGCAGGGGAGTTCCGTGTGCTACGCTGCAGCAGCCCCTGAAACTGGACCAGATCACCACCCAGGAGCTCACAGCTCCGTTATTTGCCACACCCCAGATAAAACCCAGAGAGGCCGAGCAGGAAGAGGCTAACTCAAGAGAGAAGTCCTGGTGAGGTTTGATTAAAATACCATGAAAGCCGCTGCCGAGTGTTATCCAGCAGGAAGGCAGGCTCGCAGGACATCACGGTGTGTTCACGTCCACCTCACTCACCAGATCTGATGCCGTGGGACTTCTCACTCCTCTACAGAGTCAAATGAGTACAGAAAGTAAGAGTTTGCAATGAATTCAAGTCAAGGCAGCCACAACAGAACAACTAAAGGCGACCCTGAAAGAGGAGTTCCAAAACTGCTTCAGAAAGTGGCAAGAAGGAGGGAATGAGCGGGTTTGAACCAGGGGAGAGTACTGTGAGGGGGATTAATGGTAATGTATCTTTTGCTAAAAACCTTTTGAAATTTAAATGTTCACTGTATTTCTTGATCACACCTCATCGCTATCAGCTCTTGCTATGGTTTTGACTCCTAACTTGCTGCCTTCCTTCCCTCCTATGTTCTGAAGCTCACTAGTGAGCCTCTGTATTTGTCTTAACTGGGTTGAATTGAGATTGATGCGTTTTTACTGGATTTTGTCTCTTTCAACTTCCTGCACTAAAATATGAAATAGAAACTTTTTTGTCTCCACTGAGACTCACAATCGGGTAATATGGAATAGTGACATCTAAGTTTTCCCTGGTCAACATGCGATATGAGCAGGAGCTTGAAACCGAATACTTCCCTTACTCTATTCTACTGTTGACTGCCTATACTGCTGTGCGTTAGAGTTATGAACTAGTATTTGATACGGTTTGATACATTATGGAAGGAATTCAATATTTGCAATAAAAGATTTGCGACAGTTTAAAAACTATTTTAACTCAAGTTCACTTGACTTAAAACCTTATGTTTTCAAAATATCAATAATTTGAAAAATATATTTTTGTAATTCTGAAAGCTAATTACTAAACCTATGAAAAATTTAAATTTATTGTCTTAAAGCCTGTACCATGTATTTGAGAAAGTATGTAGGAAAGGGGTGTAACAGAAGTGATAGAAGGTGATTATGACAAAATAGTGAAACATGAAGTAGCAAATGATGTTGAAATAATTGCCAGCACTTTCAAAATGGTGACGTCTCTAGACTCATAGTGAAGTAGCACTAATTTGATGTGTAGAAGGGAGAGGCTTCGTTCACTCAAGAAATGTTTGTTGAGTGGCTACTCTGAGTACTGGTTGTGTAATTATGAATCAAACCAAAAAAACATGCGTTTTCATTTCACAGGCAATGTGGCAAAAATGATGGTCCATGTCAAGTGCATCCCTCACTTTAAGAGAAGTGGGACTTGCAGAAATGTGCAATGAAAAGTATTTTCATTTCAGATCCCTGAACTTCATCCTCCTCATGTGATAGGCCCTGCTTCCTATCTTGTCCATAGAACTCAAGTTTCCTTGAGATACATAAAGATGAAAGTATAGAATGACTCAACTAATGCGGTAGGCCTTGAAATTTTTCCTAAAGAAATGAAGACCTACCACACATCAATCATGGAACTAATCTTGGAAAATCAGCATCTAAAAAAAAAGTAGACCCTGGTGTTTTACAGCTACATGAATCAGTGAGACTGGATTACAGTGCCAGAAGGCCAAATACTGCACTTTGTCCCTCCAGGAAAAATCTTAGAAGTAAAAAAAGAAACTTGCGCTGCCTCTGCCACTGGTTTACCTAATTGTGCAAGCTACTTAAACTCTTTAAACTCTGAAGTTTAAAGTTGATGACAACTGTAACGGTAAGTTCTTTGCATGCTGGGCTAACACAGCGAATGTTTTCTGTGCCTATGAATGCTTTAAAAACTACTAAAAGAGAACATTTCAGATACAGTTACAAGTTTCTATAAAATATAGAGTCTACAAATTTAGGTAACCTGCCTACTGTGACCATTCAACTACATTAGGAAAGGAAGGCAGCATACAGCTGTTCAACTGTGCCAAAAGGGTGAAAATCATCCTTTATTAAACTGACAGGGTTGATATTTTTGCTACAATTAAATCCACAGAAGAACTACCTTGTCCAAATAGAAACAAAATCATTTTGAGTTGTACATTTCCATGCATCAGTAAGGACTAGGCCCCATAGTGAGGAAAATGCTGCACAAACTTGATGAACTGAAGTGTTTTCACTTACTTAGTCTTCATTTATCTTTCTGTGTTACATTTGAAAATTGCTGAGCTTCAGTTTAAAAGAAAACTTTTGAAAGAAGATACAACGGCACCTCCAGAGGTAGCAAGGTTAACCTTGCTCCTCCTTCAGCATCACATCCGCGACACCATAGAATAATGCTGGGAAGGCCCCAGGACTACCTAGGGTATCAGCACTTTACAAACCAGGAAGCGGACCTGACAGTTCCAGCCACGTGCCCAAGGTCAGAAGGCGAGTGAGACATAACCCACACTGGTCTACAGGGAAAAGGGACGTTCCCTTCTTTCTTATCCTGAGTGAGATCTGCTTTGACTCTATAACTAGAACTACTCCAATAAGACAGTGGATGTTATGTGTCAATTGCTTTTTAATATCACACTTGCTAATCAGTTCCCTAAGCATTACTGTTACAGTAAAAGAAAAGAATACATATATATATATATATATATATATATATATATATAGCACTTCATCACCTTAATATTAACAAAAAGAAAGTATTCAGGAAATGTCTAACAAATGTGTCATGTAACCAAATATAGATGAGTTGTAATTAAGCTTTCAACTGCTCTTAGTTAATACATTTTAAATTAGCTGTAGATAGGGATAAAGTATGACATTAAACAATCAAAAATTTTTTCATATTTCACTCATCTGAGTACTCATAATGAATTTAATTTATATGACCAAAATTACTAGAAGACAAAATAATAAATCCAATATTCTAAAGGACATTTATTGATAAATATAGGTTCTTACATAATCCATTTGCTCTAAAAATTACTATCTTCCAAAAAATCCAATTGATACGATTGAATCAGATCCATCTCTGTCCACCTTGTGAGGCACATACAAAAATCATCAGAGCACTTCCAGTTTCCTACCGCTTCTAGTTTTATGTTGCTTTTACTTTTAGTAACTCATTCTTCACTCAAGAAATGTTAGAGAGTTCTCATTAAATTTCTAAACAAACTTTTCAGAAATAAGTAAATCTAATAAACTTCATTAGGATTTCAAAACACAGATTTTGTAAAATCTTTATTAGCCATGTCTGCTGTACATGCATTTTACAGCCATCCTGGGGGAAGGTTATGCAGGTGACACAGCGTGGTTCCTTCTTCCAGTCCCTCTTCCCCACCACCACCCTGCCTTCTCGGCCTCTGAATTCCCTCTTTTACTCTTCTTGCTATTATATTCTTGGCCCACGTTTGTGACATGTAATGTTTACACTCATGGAGTTTATTAGGTTCCTGTACATACCATATCTTAATCCTTATTTCCCCTTCCTTTCTCCCTCTCCCCTCGCCCTCGGTCTCCTGGGCCTCTTCAAATTTGCAAGAGATCTGTCCCCTTGTTTCTTTCTATTCATCCTTGGTTATGCTTTTTCTTTTTGCCTTACTCAAAACACAGACTTTTCTTCAGTTCTATGTTTTTAAGGCTTGTGCTAAGTGAAAGAATTGCAGTAGCTGTTGCACACATTCTCTGTAGTAATGATTCCTGTGTGGCCAGCCTTTCAGTGGGCCCAACCCTTTGACACAGAGGGACCAAGGATCACAGAGAAAGACACAACCCAGTCTTGTAACACAGGAGTTTTGCAAAGGCAGCATTTATAAAGTAGGGAAAATGGGCAAGTGATGGTGAAGCCAGTGGGAAGACCCTCACCAGAGTGAGGGAGGAAGGGATCCCTGAGGGACAAGTGTAGCCCGGTACAGGTGCTGGGTCCCACTGCCAGGGACAAGACTCCTCCAACCTGGCTCTTCCAAGGCAGCTTCTGCCAAGCCTTCCCCTGGCCAAGCCCAACCAGAGCCAGAGGCCAATAGTGTGCCTCAATGCTGCCAAGAAAATTTATAATCAGGAGACAGAACAAGGTGGGGAAGAGATGGCAGTGGGAGGATCTGGAGGTGCCAGGGACCAGAAAACACCCTGGACAGCCTTGCCCCAGAGAACAGAGAGCTTCTCCCTGAACCAGATCTGAGAAAGGAGTGAGAACACCACACAGCTGATAACAAACACAGTGAAAAGACCAAGTTACACTTTCTGTAACGTATTAATGTAATGCATTATAGAATGTGCAGGAATTGTTATTGTAATTTCACAGATGAGAAAATGGAGGTTCAGAAAAGATAAATAAATGGGCAAAATTCATACAACTGGTAAGTGACAGAATTGGAATTTAATTTAATTTAATTTATGTTTTCTGATTTCAAATCACATAGTTTTCCAGAGAAGAATTCACAACCCTGGCAATATGTAAAAAGTTGTGAGAATTCCAATCATTCTGAAATGTAGACCTAATAAGAAGAATCAGACTTTAATCAACCTTGTTTACATTAGATTTGAAATAGTTGAAAAGCCATGAAACTTGGGTATCCACAAAATCTGTCTTAGTTACTTTTCTCTTGTTACTGAGACAAAACACCTGATGCCCAAAATTAGGGAAGGAAAGGTTTATTTCTTACAGTTCTTGGGGGTTTCAGTCCTTACTCAGTTGGCTCTGAGGCAGCATGGCGTGACAGGGCCACCATTCATCGTGGCTGCAACAGTAAGGCGAACCAGCAAGACAGAGAAGACACACCTTCTTCCTGCCCTTACATTGCATGTCGGCTCCACCCCTGGGTGGGTGCCACACTCACACTATCGATCTCAGTGCCAGACAACAAAACAATCACAAACATCAGACTCAGCCCCATCCATGATTACACGAGGCTTTGAGGGGACACAGGACTATACCCACAACACTATCAAAGAACATGAACAAGACTAGTTATGGAGCTGGGCACGGTGGTATGTGCCAGTAATCCCAACACTCTGGGAGCTGAAAGCAGGAGGTAGGTAAGTTTGAACTCAGCCTGGGTAATTTAAAAACCTAGTGAGACTCTGTCTCAAGTGAGAGAGAGACAGAAAGAGTGAGAGGGGAAGACAGAGAAGGAAGCGGGGGCAGGCTGTGCCAAGGCCTTGAATTCAATCCCCAGTACTAGGGGCAGGGGAGACCAATGATTGAAAGTTTGCTTTTCTTTTGCCTTTTAATCTACTGAAGACACATACCTGAGGAAAATCTGCCACCCAGGCATATTTTCTCTTTGCCAGAGGCATTTTTACCACTTGAGAGGAGAGACTGCCATTTATATAATACTAGACTGGTTAATATTTATGCTCAATTGTCTGCAACTATCTGCCCCAAGACAACTTCAGCTAATTTTTAAACTATAATGAGCAATATGCTTTGTAACAATAAGATAAAAAATACATGACGCCAAGCTGTTTTTGACTGGCTTCAGTAACTTCCACTAACCTCTTTCAATTATCCAACAACTCTTAAGAAGAAATATGATTTCTCTTAACTTCTTCATCTTAAGTAAAACATTTCTGTTAAGTGGATTGGTCTCTTTGTGGTTGATTTCTTTAATAAAGAAATTATTTTGAGGGAATGACTAAGACGGGCATTTTGTGTTAATTTTGGTGGATCTATTACTGTGAAAATTCTTTTCTGTTCTAACATGTGAGGGAAGTGCCTATTTAGATTCTAGCAGAAACACATCACTTTCCTGGGATGCCGGACGTTAAACATCTTGTTACTCGTTTTTTGCTCTAAATTTCCTTTGATCCTATTAAGTCTTTCTACAGGCATGAGAAACAATATGGGCACATAATGCATGATGTTTATTTATGCAATAGGCATACATTAAAATATCGACTATGCCCAGCCTCATAAAGAGGTGCAAGAGAAGAAAGGATGAAGTGTACCTGGACGACCCACCTATGCATGGGTTATACCCAGGTGTCCCCCTGTATCCTCCTGTGTTGAGAGGCGGGAGTTTGTTGAAGGTGATTGTACCATGGAGACACTAGAGCTGGCTTGGTGTTGGGAAGAGGTCGATCACTGTGAGTGTGACCTGGAAGGGCTTCTCTTCCTTCCCAGCTGCTCTGTGCTCTCTGCTTCTGGTGATCATGATGGCCGGCCTCATCTGCTATGCCCTCCTGCCTCACAGACAGCCAACTAAGACTGAAATCCTTAAAAACTCTAAGCCCAAACTTAGAACTTCTCCTCCAGTAAATTGTGGGGGTCAGAATTTTGTCCCAGCTGCAAGGAAAGTGACATGGACACAACCATATGGAAACATATGTGAGCACATATTTGTGAACTCGCACATAAATCATTTTTGGACTAAGGGTTTTCACCATCTGATAACACATGTGGAACTCTCCTACAAATTAATAGGCAAGATAGATATATATATATATATATGTATATATATATATATATAGAGAGAGAGAGAGAGAGACAACATTAATTTGCAGAACAACACATGTACCAGTATTTAAATTGTAATTCACACAAAAGACAAGCTATCATATGTATGGATGTACACACACACACACACACACACACACACACAGAGTACTATTCCCTATACACTAAGAACAGTGGTTTAATCTGAGGAGTGAAAAAGAGGAATGGAAGTTAGTGTTTTACCCTTATCTGTAGTACTTCAACTTTTGTAAGAACATATTTTTAAAATTTTTATGTAGTTTCAAAACCTCAACAATAACCCAAGTACTCTAATAGTGATGCATTAATCCACTTTTCATTGCCATTACAAAATACATCAGAGTGAATACTCTACAAAGAAGATATTTCTTTAGCTCAAAGTTCTGGAGGTCTAAGAGCATGGTGCAGGCCTTTGCCTGGCTTGTGAAAGCACTTTGTTGTATCACAAGATGGCAGAGCACATCATGGTTGCAGGCTACGTGAGCAGAAGAGACCATGAAGTGAGATGGAAAGCCAGAAAGAGGATTCAGAGACTTGGCTCACTCTGGCTCCTTTACAACAATCTCTCTCATGGGCACTGACCCACTCAACCTCAGTCCCTTCTGACGACGGTGCTTCCGGTGACCTAACCACTTTCCACTGGACCCGCCTCTTGCAGGTTGTACCACCTCTTCATGCTGCCACATTGCGGACCAAGCTCCCCGTGCATGGGACTTTGGGAGACACACTCAAATCGCGTTCAAGTTGTGTTAACACCACCTATGTCAAGTCATGGAGAAGAGGCATCATTAGAATTCAGACTTAAGGGTAAAGAGAATTCTTCTATTAGAAATGTGAAAATGGAGGATATGTCAAGAGGAAAGCCACAGAGTATGCAAAGGAAAAACTGGGACAAGCTATGGTGTGTTCACATTTCATGTGTCTAACAGCATGGGAGAAGGGATGGTAGGAGAATACTTGTATTTGAAGCCTGCTTGGTGGTGTATAAAACCAGAATCACCAACTTCTAACGCATGACCTTTTACATAAACAGAAATACCTCCTATCTTCCTTTAATTGAAATTTCACAAATTACATATTGAAACTAAAAATAATACAGAGTATTAGTTTGAGAGTTGTGTGTTTTTGTGTATGTGTGTATATTTACATAGACATACACACATAATTTAACCATAAAATACACATAATTTTAGAAATTGCTTGTTAAAATTTTCACTTCTATGTATCACAAATAAAAAGAAACAAATATAAATGCTCGGCGTGGTGGCACATACCTGTAATCCCAACACATGGGAGGCTGAGGCAGGAGTATCACTGTGAGTTTGAAACCAGTTTGGGCTACAAAGTGAGCTCAGTGCCTGCCTGAACTGTATAGTGAGGCCCTGTCTCAAAAAGACAAAAAAAGAAAAGAAAAGTAAAGAAAAGAAAAGAAAGAGAAAAATATGGCTCACATTCAACAAGGGCCATTTCCATTGCTTTATTTCCATAGCCAATAAAGCAGACAAAGTAATTGCTCAAATATTTTTGAAGATTAAGAAATATATAAACAAGATAATATCTAAAGCCCGCAAGATGATATAATTTTGTCTAATAATGAACCCTAAAACATATTTTCTAGACTTTACCTGTGCTAAATATTAAGCAGACATTAATTCTTAAAACTTCTCTGGGATATTTGACAAAACCTGAAAACCACTAAGGAGAGTTCTGTCTGCGCTTTCTCCTTGGTAAGGGCGTACACGGCTGTGGACGCGTTCCCGGGACTTATCCTTCCTGTATGAGGTGCGCTTTCCTTCCTTTCAGCCACTGTCAAACCTGGTCCCCTTAGACATCTTCATTAAAGGATGAAGTATTTGATGCCACAATTTTATTGTCTGAGGCTAGAGCTTATACACTGACACCAGAGGAACTTTTTTCCTGTCATTTTCTGGTTCAGTCTGTTTGAAGCTCCAATGTATTTGCCAAATATGCTAAACTCTTTTGAAAATTATCATTTTTGGAACTTTGAATCATTTTATACTTTTCCCTGGTGTTTTGAAGCAAGAGCAACTTCAGGTCAAAATCTGGGCAAGCATACCTTCTTTTGACAAGATGGAAGTGTGTTTCCTGTGAGCAAATTTCAATTATATATAAGCAGGCTATTCCAGGTCTCTTGAGCCAAACTTCATGGTCCACCAAATTAAATATTTGTTTCTCTTTTAATGCTAGATGTGTATGAAAGAAATAAAGCCCTTTGGTTAGATGGACAAAAAGGAGAGCGGTATCATTGTCCCGGCCACACTAGTAGTCCTCGCATCCTGGAGCCCACATTAACTCCACAGGAATCCATGTCCATGGCTCCTGC
This sequence comes from Dasyprocta punctata, assembly GCA_004363535.1. Lineage (NCBI taxonomy): Eukaryota > Metazoa > Chordata > Mammalia > Rodentia > Dasyproctidae > Dasyprocta > Dasyprocta punctata. The sequence goes on along the minus strand of RJWM01023992.1, from coordinate 19,132 downwards.
TGGAACAGGAAGAGCTGTGCTGATGTGGTCTCACCCAATGGAACCCAGCTGGGAGCGGAGGATGTGTCCTAGTGCATCCTGGTAATGGGAAAACAGTGATATCTGCCACAGCAGGATGTGCCAAGGACAGTTTTATCAAATCGTTCCTGTTCTTCTTGACTATCTAGAACATGCACAACCAAATTCTCACAGAGGCTGACCGTAGCCAGGAAAGGATGTGCTACAATCACATTGACACTTTTCTTGCAAATTCTAGACACTGTTGGATTTTATCTATTATCCTACTTAGGGGTAAATAAACCTGAGTATTGTTCTTAAGAAATTGTCTTTTGATTTATAACATATTAGGGTAAATATATTTATCAAGTCAACTCTAAAAACAAGTAAGCTTCTTTTTCATTTCTTTCCCTCTCTAGTACGGTGAATGAAATCGTATTTGGAAGAAGCTTCTAATGTGAGGAAATACCTTCACTTTTTTTAATTTCAAGTCATAATCTGAATTTTTGATATTATTATGAAAACAAACAAATTCTGTTTGTCATTCAAAATCTTCATACTGCAATTTAAAATGAACTACAATAGTTCTTAATTAACTGCCTTAATAGCAAGAATGGACTCACCCAGCATCATTACTCTGAGTTTTCAAAGCTAATATTTGGCTCTGAGTAATCAGATACAGTCTAGAAAGAATGTGCTCCCTTCCTTTGACTCCCCACTTGAAATCACTGTTACAAAGCCAGCATCACTACATTTCATCAGCCCATGCTCCAACTAGTTTTTTTCCTAAATTAAGTCATTACATCAAAGAATTTTATTCATCTGTGAAGCTATCATCAGCTTTACTGTGATCTTTGAGGCTTGAGACAAAATTAGATTTCCACAGATTTTTTGAGCCAGATATGAAAAAACTAGGAGTTGAGAAAAAAACGCTTTCTTATAAAATTCATCACAATGAATAGCATAAGGGTAATGACATCATCCTGGGAATATATCACAATTTGATGCAGTGAATTTTTGATTCAGCAGTTGACTACTGTGATGGTTAATTTTGTAAGTCAACTTGCAAGTCACTATACCCAGATATCTGTCAAATATTGTCCTAGATATTTCTTTTTTTTTTTTTTTTTTTTTTTTTTTTTTTTTTTTTTTTTTTTTTTTTTTTTTTTTTTTTTTTTTTTTTTTTTTTTTTTTTTTTTTTTTTTGCGGCACCGGGGATTGAACTCACAACCTCGCGCCTGCCAGGGCAGGCGCTTAAGGCACTGAGCCAAACTCCCGGCCCTTGTCCTAGATATTTCTATGATGATATTTTTAGATGAGATTAATGTTTAAATTGGGTAGACTTGGTGCAAATTACATTACCCTCCAAAAGTAACTGAGCCTCATTCCCACGTAATTCAAGAACTTAATACAAAAAGACTGTCCTCCCCTGAAAAGAAAAATCAACTTCGACTATTCCCTTGGTCCCCAGCTGGCAGTCCTGTCCTTGAGATTATGCACTTGCCAAGTCTTTGTCCCACACCCCCAGCCCAGGTGGGTGTTTTGATGGATGAGCCCACACAGCCATGGAGACATCTAAGAAAATCCTTCCATCAAAAGAAGGGAAGTGACAAAATGGGTCTGCCTAGCTCTTCCACTTTCTTTTTTCCACAGGGTGTTAACTCACATAACGTCAGGTTGTGACTTCCATCACATTATTTGGGGAGCCAAGTTGTACCCAAAGAAGTATCATTTTGCAAGAGCTTTAAGTTATTAAGGGAAAAACCAGAAACTCAAGATGCTTAGACTGACTGTAGGAGACAGCCCTGGGGAGCAGTCGGCCTCTGAGGCAGCTCACTCTCTGGCACTGGTAAGTTCTAATTAAGCAACACAATAGGACACGAAATCATGATAGACTTCCAGCATCTACATATACCTGCTGCAGTCACAATACTTGCACTGGCAATCATTATTGAGACAAAAAATGTTTGTATTACAGTATTAACAAAAAATAATATATAAATCTACGTGTAAACTGTTTCAATTAGCCCAGAACATATATGACCTTTATAATTTAGAACTCTTTTTTAAAATGAAAAAGAATAGTACTTCTAGAACAGGAGTCAATACCTTCCATAGTGGTGAACCAAGAACCGCCCCCCCATGTAGCCAGAGTCTGAAGTAGGGATGACGTGGGAGGTGGCGGCCACAGCTCTGCGGTGAACTTCGGAGGTTACAGTTACTTTCTGAAGAATCTTGTATGTCCAAGGTCTAGCTTCTCTATCTGCAGGTTTTGAATGAGATCTTCATTTGGGCATTGTCTTCGTCATTTTCTCCTTGCTGAAACACAATAACCCAACACTCACAACTTAAAGGAGAGGTTGATTTTAGTTCACAGTTTTAGAAGTTTCAGTCGATAATAGGCAGGCTCAAATGCAGAAACAACATGGTAGCAGGGCCTACCACAGAGGAAAGCTACTCCTGTGATGGCAACAAGGAAGCAGAGACCCAAGGAGCAGAAGAGACACCCTTCCAGGTTAACCTCCAGGGACCCAGCTCTTCTAACCACGCTCCACCTCCTATCAGAACCATCAGTCCATGAGCCAAACACACTCACAGCCCCACCGCTGCACACATGAGGCTCCGGAGGCACGTTTCATTCTAAGTCAGAATATGCATAATGGGCATGTACGTGGGAGATCCCACCCAGAAATTTGCTTCGGACATGCTACAACACGGGGACACTTCCTGGGACACCTTCCTTCTCGGTGACTATAGTCATTTTCAAATTTATCTTTTTCCTGAAATACTCTCTAACTTTATTTGACATTGCAGAGCTAAACAATAGATGTGAAACTTTCACATCTATACTGAAAAAATATGTTATAAAATGAAGTTGTATAACGCCTCTGGCTATCATTATAACTGAAGAGCAGAGAATATTTTACAATATTCTGGGTGAAGATTGTTATGAAACATTCACCTTTCAATGGCAGTTTCCTTTCACTTTTCCAATGGTAGGTTCTTGTATTTTGAAATACAAGAAATTTCAAACAGTTCGTATTCACTTAATATTTTGGAAAAATAACGTATCAATTCAAAACATATTTATAAATGATGAAGAGCAATGCTACTGATATGAGATAACTGACACTCATTAGTCTAGCAGATGTATCCACTATACCTGGAGAAAGCTGTTACCTCATTTTTAAGTAATGATACTGATCTGTAGAGTAATATGACAGCACAAAATCACTCTCAAGAATAGTCATTTTAATGTGGATGGAAATTCATTACTCTAAAATGCCCCAAAACTACAAATAAGTAAGTAACATACATCCATATTGCGAATTTCATAAAATCATGAAGTAAAGAGAAATTAAACTTACAGGTTTTTAAACCTTTTTATCATAGAAATGTGTAAATACCTGCAGCATACAGAGTACTGTTTCACGAATCCCAAAATTCTCATCATTATCTTCAAAGATTGTCAACATACTGCCAAACACTTCTTTCATATGCCCATTTGCTACCCCCTCTCAAACATATTTTTTGAAGTGAAATCCTAACCTCACATCAGTGAACCCATCAATTATTCAGTATGCAAACTCCCAAAATAAGGACTTTTCAAACATTATTGAAATATCAATTTGACACCTAGAAGTTAACAATTTATTAGCAGAATAAACTAATAGATGTTCTAATTTTTTTCCTTATGAAGGAAAGAATTTACTTCATACAGTGGCATGACAAATGGAAATAATGCTAAGATAAAATGCCAGATACTAACCGATATATAGTATATTACTCAAATACATGAACAGTAATGTTGAAATAGACTGTGCATTGTCCTTCTTAGATTAAATACCATAATTTCATCTATTCACAATCCTCCAGAGAGAACATGTTGTCTAACATTTTTAATCTGTCACATTATCTACCAGACTCACAACCCTGGGAGTAGAATATGTGGGTATGTGAACTTGAATGGGAAACAGAGGTGCTGAACCAAGCCCACCTTTCGTATGAGTGTTGCATTCTCAAAACCACAGTTCTCGCACTTTATGGGAATATATATATATATATATATATATATATGTAAATTGGGAATTGATTTCCAAAATCGTTGTGAAATTTTCTTCCCAAATGCCATAAATCTAGAGCAGCAAAATATTCAATAAATTTTAATTCCTCTCGGTATAGTGATGTTAGCTCCTCAGGAGACTGAGGCAAAAGAGTTGCAAGCTGGAGACCAGCCTAAGCAGCTGAGCAAGGCCTTGACTCAAAATAAAATTGAACAAAGAACTGGGGGATGTAACTCACTAGTACAGTTCTTGTTTAACTTGCACAAGATCCTAGGTTCCATCCCCAGTTCTGGAAAAATAAAATTTATTTCTATTAATGAGAAAATGCTTTAAGACTTATTTATTGAATGCTCTTTCCCCATTAAAAAGGGTCAACATATTCCACTGAGCTGGAATGAGCACTGCAGTCCCTGATGCTTGCCACGCAACTGTCACAGAACCTGGAGCCCAGGGAGCTCCCCAGAAATAGAGGTGATCAAGGTAATATGTGCTAGGTTTATCTCTGAGGATAAAAAAGAATATATGGCATTGCCTTTTTGTCAAAGAGGAATAAACTGAGTAAATGTTACTTATTTTCTTTATTTTACCACAAACCTAAACATTGCTTTTTACAGTTATTACTTTATATGATCTAATTATAAGCAGGATATAAATAACCTGGATTTTTTTTACCTATTCTATAGTCTAGGCTCTCTGTCTAAGTCATCTTCAGTTTAATTCTTAAATCCTTCTTGTTCCTCAACCTCATAAAAGCTGTTTCATTGTTTTATGTCATAGATAAGCAGAAAACCTATGTCACAATTCATATTTTCAAAATTTAATTAAAAGCCATTACCAAAAATTCTTAATGGTGAATGACTAGAAACCTTTTGAAGTCATTATATAGGTTTTTTCCAATATGAACCTAGATGATAGATTTGTCCCTTGCTGATAATTATTTTAGGTAAAAATATCCTAGCAGTGTATGTTTACATGCAGCTGGCCATTATATGCTATCTTGGTGTTATAAAATACAAGACAACTGACATTTTGAGTTTGCACCTTTTAAAAAGCCATGATTGCATCAGAAGTAGGAAATCCAAGGTTGTGTTCAGCTTGTTCTTTACCCAAATTTCATAGGCCTTGCAGGGCCTGGTGACTCCATAGTGACTGTGCCAGACATTGCCAACCTATTGAATATGTTGTACAGGGATCATGAAGCGAATAATAGTGTTAAGTATAATTCAGAAAATGCTGTAAGTGTATGTCTTAGTCACTGTACTGTCACTGAGCCATAATACTTGACACTCACAATTTAAAGGAGAGGTTTACTTTGACTCACAGTTCCAGAAGTTTCATCCCGAGGTCCATCACTCCAAGGGAGAGACCGGATGGCCAAGGGGCAGGGCAGAAAAAAAGGTGCTTAGATCATAGAAGTCAGGAACAGGGCCAAGGGAGGAGCCCCAGAGGGTGAACCCACAGTGAACAGCACATTCATCTCTGAACTCGGGGTTGGATTAACCCACTGATGAGTACAGCATTCCCGTGATCCAACTACCTTCCACACACATGGGAATTTGGGCGATACTTTAAATCTAAACTATAACACTGTATAAGTACATTTTCTAAAATAGTACAAGGTATGTATATTCTTCATGCTTGGAAAGAGGGGAAAGGCATTACTTCCCTTCTGTCTTTTGACAGCATACCTGTCATAAATAATTATTAGAGGCAGCTTTAGAAAAGTATGATTCATGATAAATCCTCATAGGCAATATGCATATGTGTGTGCACGTGCGTGTGTGTGTGTGTGTGTGTGTGTTGTAATAGGATAGGGAAAGGGGTATTTAGCAAAATCTTCTAAAAAGAGCTCAAAATGTGCATTTTCTGTTTCAATAAAGAATTTCTTTTTTCAACAAATATTTCTGAAGCATTTGTTTTGTACCAAGCACCTTTGTGGCAGAGTGTATACAATACATAATCTTTTAGCATCACCCCTCCAACAAAACACCTGTTCCGGGTTATGTTGCCTCTCTGTCTTTGGAAATAAGGGGTAGTGGGTGCTGTGTTGACTCTGTTTACCCCTTCAACATAATCTATTATTTTCAAATAATTAAATGTTCTTCCATGCAATATCCAAGGAAGGAATTTTCCATTCCTTATACTTTAAAAATAGGAAATGAACAAACAAAAACCAAAATGAGACACCAAAAGAAAGATTGGAAGACTTCATTAATGTCACATAGCTAGCAGTTAGCAAATGTAAGGTTTCTTTGTCATCCATTTGATAAGCGAGAGCAGACGAGAGTGCACACCCTGGGTAGGCAGACAATTAGGAGGCAAGGCTCCTCTTCACCGGTCAGAGAAGGGACCCTCTGCCATTTTCCTGGGGGAAGAAGCATAAGGAGCAGATAGAGGCAGCTACGTTTCGCCTGAGTTTTAAGATTCACTTTGTTATTTTGATAGGAACCGAGTGCCCAGATGTACACCAGACCAATGCAAGAAGCAAGGTTCAGTTTTGCAGATTTTCTTGAAAGAAATGTGTATTTTCTCTAGCCTCCCTATTTAATTATGCCAACTTTCCTTGATACGTAAGAAAGAGAAAGCTTTAAATAACCCAAATTAGCATGCTTAGCAGGACATACCTAAGAAAAAAAACTCTCCCGTCTCCTTCTCCTGTTTCATATGATGTATGTGTACTAGCTCCTTCCTTTACCTCATCCCAAAGCACAGCAGGACACTCGGACTCCCTCCCTTTGGGCACTAACACATATGTTGAGTTATTCCTTTTTCTCTGTAGCTACTTTTCTATTCTACAATCTTCTTTACCATCTTATTTTTTATTCCTAATTTTCTCATTAATCATTATCAACACTTCCCACACTAGATTTCATACTGCAAATCTATTTTATCACCTTAAAATATACATAAGTATGTTGAGGGTTTAAAGAAAATTGAAATCTTTCATAAAGGAGAAAAATAAAATCACTGTCTTGATATATAAAAAGTATAGACATGTTCCAATGATCTTGCATTTACTGTCTGTGGCAGTTCAGCAATTCACAAATTGACTGCTCATCAGTTACTATCAGACTAATCATGAAGTCTAAAAAAGAGAAGAAAATAACCAAAAAGCTGATGTCTCCCCTATTAAGGAAGAGCTCAAAGACTCCCAAAATGCCAACATGTATTATCAGTAAAGCAGTCTACATAATATGCATTACAGGAATAATTTAAATGAAGAATAGTAATAACTGCACAACTGAAAAATACTGCAACAAAAAAGAACTGAATGCAAATTGTTATTATCACTTTTCCTCCCATTTCCAGGGTTAAATTGAGCTATGTCTAAAGCTCACTGATTTTCTCCTCCCTTGAGATGAAATACAAAAGCACAGTGTGAATCCGGTGCAAAACATCCCACACTGAAATCATTGCTCTTGAAGAGCTGTCAGGTACATAAGGACAGGCTACAGATATTGTAGTGAAATTCAGAACAGCACCAGCATTTCAGGTGCCCTCATTTAACTATCCTATCTGACCACAGAAAATGGGATTTGTGCAAGGCATTGATTGGTTACTCTGCAGACTTTTAACTCAAGGTCCAGTGGGCATATGCAAATATTTTTTAGTTCACTCTGTGTCACATACACACAAAACACACATGGCACACAAATAATGCCAATCAACTTTCTCTAAAAAATAAAAACAAGACTAAGATGGTCAAGAAAAATAAACATGCTGCTATAATTAGGCAACACTTTTTTTAATTACTCCGTTTGTAAATTTCCCATAAACCAAAAGTAGGTTGAATACCAAGGTGAAATCCAAATTTCTCCCAAATTAATGGTGCACAGGTGTAGCTACAGCCTCAGGGAGAGAGAGCCTTGCTTATGCTGCCAGTTCCCCACAAAGTCCATACTAAACTCCGTGCCAGGCACTACACCATGCCATTCAAGGAACCCCTGGATGCCTTAAAAAAATTACATAGTCTCTTTTCAGAGAAAATAAGAGTCAAACAATTAAAATTAGAGGATAATAAATTTCTCTTCATTGCATTGCAATTTTAATGTCAATTATCAAATTGTCTACTAAAGACTTTATTTCTATTCTCCTTTTATTATCGTTGACATTACTTTTATCATTTGTATAGTGTTCGTGGAACTCTACCCTAACATATCAAAAAAAACCATAATATATGTATCTCCACCAAAATGTAAAAACAAAAACAGTCACAAGTCATCAACACAAATTCTGCCTCTTGTAAACTAAGATTACACAATGAAATGCTATCCTGGGTATTTTTGTAGTTGCAACTATATTAACACAGTTAAGTTCACAGTACCCATTTTACTGTGATCAGTCAGGACAATCATGAGCATGGAAGTGCACCACTGAGGAGCAAAGGGCTGGAAATGTAAGTGAGAATTCTCCTGAGTGACTTCAGTGACAGGTGAGGAATCACTACGTGCCACTTGCTTATGAGTGACTTTGTTCCTCTCGTTTGTCCCTATTTTTCCTTGTGTGTATGTACTTACCAAGTATACTAAAATTTAATTTTCTACATACAATCCACATATTTCATGAATGATTTAAAGGAAATGCTGCTCCTAATAAAGGAATACACTTGTTACTCCCACAACATGAGAACTTCCTACACATACAAAAAGGTGGTGCAGCAGTCACGACAGCTGTGACCACCAGTGGCTGAACAACAAGTATCAGGGTAACTGAGAGAAGAGTATGTGTCCAACCAGTGATCTGGAAGAGAAGGGATGTGAGAGGACCCTGCTTTGACATCATATAAGTGAAGAAAGGTGCAAAAGGGAAAAAAATAGAAGTATTTAGAGGAGCAGCAAAAAGGTACATGATTCAAACACTCCATTGCAATCAGAATTATTTTTACTATTTCTAACACTTCTACCATTACTGTCATTTTTCCTGTCTATTGTAGGGAACTGTATTAGAACATAATGAAACCAAAAACTTAAAGGAAAAAAATTTAAAAGCCAGTGTAACCAGAGCAAATGGTTCTTGAAAAGAATTACTGGTGGAAAACACAGTTAGACAGTAAAATCAGGTCCAAACTGAAAAGGTCCAAACCCTGAAATCCCAAGTAACAATGTGTTTAAATTTTAACCTGTAGGTGACAGGACTCATGACAGGGTATTATGCTGTGGCTATGGTAATGAAGGATATGTTTTAGAAATATTAAATTGGTAGTGATGTTAAAAGGAATTAGGGAGGAGAAAGGAGGAAAACACAACCAAACAAATGAGGTGTGCTAAGTCTAATGCAAGACAAATAAAAATTTTATGAAATCCTCTATTTTACTTTTAGAAAAAATGAATAGATGTTGACAAATTGAACCATTAAGAAGAACAAATGGTTGCTCTATTGTTTTCAAATAAACACTTCATATTAAAAATGAAATCTGACGATGACCCTGAGAAAACTACTTTTCACTCAAAATTCTTTTTCTTTAACTGTCTTAACTAATTTTTTATAAATATAGATTTTGTTTCAGTTCATCAATAGCAATCATAACAAAAAAAGATAGTCATATAGCAGGTTTCTTTTGATTCATTGAGGCAAAACTTTTGTGCTAATAATTTGTTGGATAATGTTTCATATCTATATTTTTTATCCTAAATAATTTCTGGGAATATAATAATATGCAATGTGCTGATGATTGTTACTCTCTTATTGGCTGGTTGTGAAATTGTTTTGTTCTGGTTTTTTACTTTCCTTTTGTTTAAAATGAAAAACAAGAAGAACAAATTGGTCATCAGGGTCAGAAATATGATTATGAATCAAACAGTTTGAAGACAAGGTCCTATTCAATAATTAAACATTTAACAATTGTCATTCTGACATATCCAGGGAGCTGGAAGGTCTTTTGTTTTGTTTTTGTTTCATCAATAAAGTGCATATCCAAGGAATTCCCCCCAAAACATAGCAGAGGGTCTGGAGTCAGTGTCCTGAGCTGAGAGGGGACCGGAGCGGGACACAGCAACGGCGACAGGTGCATGAAAGAGCACGTAGCTGCGTGCTTGGCTGATGAGGGCTCTTTGTCCTCAGACTTGAAAGGAGCTGATAATGTATCCTAAGACATCAAAGTTGGCATGGCCAACGTTCCTCACATACATCTCTGACGCAGATGGCACAGCCAGGGTAGAGTTGAGATCAGTCAGACCAGGAAGCACCTTCTTACTGCATGACGTCAAATGCCTGAAAAAGCCTCCGCGTTACCTGTCTTCACCCAGCGTCTCCCATTCCCACAGTGACCCACCGGCACTCCTACTCCTGTCCCATCAAGGGTGTCATTCCCACCCCAGTTTGACTATATTTTTTCAGGTATTCAGAAAAAACGCAATCTCCTTCTTTTAACTAATTCCAAGAAACAATCTATTCATCATTCATGTCATCATCTCACTACACGGAAGGGCTTGATGCAGATTTAAGAGACTAGCATAAGAAAACAGGATAATAAATAAGTTAGGAATTTGAAGAAATGAAAAATAAAAGAAAAAATAAGATTAAAACAATAAAGGTCATAAAAGAATGCATAATGCAGCGTTAGAGTATGTGCTGAAAGTTAAATGAGTGCAGTGTGTTAGAGGAATCTGGATATAAACCCTAGAGAATAAGAGAAAATGTGAAGCTGGTGGGTCTGAAGTCACTGTGGGTCTATGAGACAACTGAACTGAAAGTAAAATAAAGATCTGTAAAGCACCCAGAATGGAGAGAGGTAAGTAGGCAAAGTAAGTCAGAAAACTCAGGAGACGCCTGCTGGCAGGATTGTTGGAAAGAAGACCTACACAGTTCTTTGCTATCTAAGGTCAAGGGTCCCAGCACTGCAGCTTTGCCTCTGTTCACAGGAGAGAGGGTTGAAGTGGAACTGAGATTTCACTGAGATGTCTATGGCCACCTCGTGCAGTTCACAGACAGAGGGATGTAAGCTTTTTTTTAATGGAAATTTAGTTGAGCCTCCTAGCGATCAAAACAAAATAAAGAGAAAAAATCATGAAATTTCAAGAATATTCTTCCATCTTTCATTTGCTATTTGGTTCAAGTTGTTCTGCTTGTTTGAAATGTCTCACAAAAGTTTCTGTAAACACCCACACAGTATAAGAAATATTGGCAAATAGAGGATTAAAACGAAGTTAACGTTTCTTTCCTCATATTTGTGATGATTATATACAAAGGAGCCAGTGTTATATAAGGCACATAAATCTTTTTTCATGTATCATTTACTGGCCTTGCTTGGAAAATGGTTCTGCAAGACATAGTTTGAAAAATGGTGGCTTATAAGCCTCACGATGGTGAAATAATATGTTCAGGAGAAGGTTAGCTTTTCTCATGCATCAAGAAGAAGGAAAGAAGGACAGACTATGTGAGAGGCAACATTCATGACATCTGCCCTATAAAACTTGTCCTAACAGCACTTTCTCCAGTCTATCTTGACATGGGCATTTGCATAAAATCAAAGAAAAATATAAATGAAATTTAAACATAAAAGGTCAAAGCTATTGCCTGATTATCTAAATATGTGGCCCTCTAGTGGGTCTCACTTGAACCAAGAGCAAACTTTAGAATAGTGGGAAGGATATATTATTTTATACACTTCAAATAATCCTGAAGGAATGTTCTAGACTGATATAGAGGCTAAGTTCCTGTAGTTAAGTAAGAGTTAAAGCTCCTTGGAAAGAACTTGCAAATAATCTACACCACCCAGTAAGGAAAGGTTGCTTTATTTTGTGTACAAGCAAAGAAAAAAACCCGAGAATTTTAAGCCTCTAATAAAAGTTAAATATCTATAGTAGAATAGAAATCTACCTACAATTTATATATGCAGGCAGGTAAAGGGAATGTTGGCATATGGGGTAAAGTTTTCTCATCAAATACCACCATGCATACTCAAAAAAGTGATCTCAAAGTTGTGTTCTTTCAAGCATATAAAAATAAATCTTTTATCCTGAAGAATTTCCTCCAAGAGAAACTGGGTATAAATGTAAAATATTTTTGCATCCCATTTCCTTTACCTCCCACCTCTATCTCTTGATCCTTTTCCTTTTTTATTGTACATATTTGTAATACAGAATGGTTACATTCATTGCACGGAGTTGATGCACATACATAATACATCTTAATTGCATTTTCCATCACTTTTCCCTTTTTCCCTTCTCCCTCCCTCCACCTCTTGATCTCTTTTCCCTCTGAGAAATACTTATCTCCCTACGTTTTATTATTTATCTTTTATTTTGCGCTTTATTCATACTTCGAATTTCCCATATGCAAAAAAATTAAAATCAATTTTAAATGCAAAAACTCAAGCCAAATTAAAAAGGTATAGGATCGCAGAAAAATACATATAATCCCAAAACATTAAATATGTTGATCTATTTTATCTAAGGTATTATATGTATGCAATTATATTTGGCAAATGTCTGCCAAGGCATAATGACTAGGTTTTCAAAGGAACTGATCTATGCCGTTATCACTGACACAACTTAAAGAGCAGCACACTTATCCACTGAGGCACATCCAGTCTTAATAGAATGCCATGTCATCAGCACTGGGACAGGCTCTGTTTCTATGGTCATGTTAATAAAGCATCCAGCATCTAAACAGCGTCATGTCATTAAGACATAGGACAGAAAAGAAAGCAGTCATAGCGTGGCTCTCTTTTCATTGCCTAGGGTCTGTATTGGTGTCCCAACTTAACAGCCCATAGTGCGGTGACGCAACAGCCAGAATCATAATCTCCATGGGCTGTAGGAGGGAGTGAAGTCTAGATTCCAATTTTCCAACACCTCCCTATAAAAACAGCCTATACACAGACCTCTGGGATACTCTGAGATTCTTCCTGTTGTGCTGAGGCTGTCTGAGGAGTGAATTATCACCCCTAACATGCTCTCTTCCTTATTACTTGCCATGGGTACTGCACAAAACAAGCCAATGTCATGGTAAGTCCAAATAGAATGACCTGCAGTTAAGTCAAGATACTCTGCCAAGTCAAATTAAACAGAAACGTGAGTCATTCTTCCCAAACTCAAGGAGCTAATGGCAGAGTGGACCGAGGTTGAAGGGTACACAGCTCAAATATACAAGCACAGGATATATAAATACAGATACATAAATTTAAGCCTTGGGTTCAAGTACAAATGTCATCATATATTGTATTGATTACTTTAATCTTAAAGCATGTAAGGTCTCTAGCACAGTGTCTGAAACAGAGCAGGAGCTGATAGACAATGTGGCTGTTAAATTCTAACTAAACTAAAAATCAAATTTTTCAATAGCAGCACTTCAAGGGATCAAAAGCCACTTGTAGCTGGTGGCTGCAATTTTGGACAGTGGAGATATAAAAACATTTCCATCAGCACAGAAAGTTCTCCTGGAGAGATCAACCTAGATAAAAGGAAAAATAAAGCAAACAAACTTTCACAGGCCAAGGAAATAATGGTATCCATCAAGAATGAAGGTGACTGATAGTCTTGTATCTGTTAGTGAGGCAGTCATGATCATTATGAGTATATCTGAGTAGAGCATCTATACTTTCACCTTCAAATCTATTTTGAACTGGAAGTGGGAAGAAGTTAGATACTCAGAAGTTACCCTTATTAGCTAATTAACACCATTCTTCCAAACTCAGAGTAGGGTTCTTTTAACTGTATGTCTTCATTTCTTTAGTAAACTACTACAAGACATCAGGGTTCTCACGGTGGAAGTGTGCAAATAGCAAACCCTTCGTAAATCTACTTAGTCTGCTAACTTTTTCTTTGAACGTGCTTTGATGCTTCCTTCTGCTTTTTCTGCTTAAAACAACAGTAGAAATTGCAAAGCATTTGAATTTCTTTCCTTTTCAAGGTCTTGCTTCATCAAATTTACTTTAAAATTTATTTCTTTCCACTTTTATTTATTTAATTAAGAAGTATTTACTTAGTATCCATTCTGTTCCTTGTGCTGGACTGGACACTGAGACAGCAAAAGTCAATCAAAATGAACTTGGTTTCTAATGTTTCTAGGCTTGTCTTTTCATAGAATATTTACATTTTACTACAAAAAATAAAACTAATATATAACAAATATTTTTACTAACATATTTTAACAATCAATGCCACACTGTTCGTACAACAAATCATTGCTGAAATATAAATGTCTCATTTCCTCTTTGTATACCTTCTTACTCCCCTATTTTATACTAAAAACCCTGTCAATATTAAATTTCTTCTCAGAGAAACTTAGTGTATAGATGTTTAATCTTTTCTCAAAGATGGAAAGAAAAAACTACAAAATAAATGATAGTTCAAGCTTATACACTAGGTAGAGGCCTAGGAAATAGGAATAGTGTATGTCAAATAAAAACAGCACTGAATAGTAAAGAAATGAGAGTAGATTTTTACCTAGGATCTAATATATTATGAGAAAAGAGACATCACTACAGAACCAGGCTCAACCCCAAACATAGCATGGATGAGTGGGGATTCACAGGCATGAGGCATAGTGATGGAGTCAGCAAATGCAAAATTACTAAGAGAAAACAAGGGTAAGAGACATTCTAGCTAAAATCAATTGACAGGATTCTTCCAGAAGGCACGCCACAGTGATCAGATGCCAAGAGCAAATGGATGATAAATTGAATCTAAAATCACATTCAGATCTTTGACAGTCTGCTTTCTGTATCACTGCACTTAAATTACAAATGCAGGTAAGATGGTACAAGATAGCACTTCAGTTGGGTAAAGAAAAAGCCTTAAAAAGACTCTAAGCAAAATCATGTTTCCCATGATTCAATTTAAGAATTCTTTTCTGTAACTCAGTTGTGTTTAAATGTCTTTGCTGCTTTTCTTGTTGCTAAGACAAAATGCCCAACACTCAAAGTTAAAGGAGGAAAGGTTTATTTAGCTCGCAGTTTGTAGAGGTTTCATTTCATAATCAGCTGGCTCCAAAGCAGAGAGGCCTGGCAGAGGGCCTCACAGAGAAGAAACAGTTCATGCAACCAGAAGGTAGCAAAACAAGCAAGGGACCTTAACAGCGTCTTTCTGCCCCTTTTATTTCATCCAGGCTACTTAGGGTGAGTAACACTCACAGTCTTAATCCTAGTGCCCTTGAGCCTAGCACTGCACCATGAATCAATTCCAGCATTACACACTCTAGATCCAGCCACCTTTAAAAAGTCCCAACTATGACTGCATGAGACTTTCCAGGGACATCTAAATATATGCCATAACAGACACAGTTTTTTAAAAGATAAGCCTACAAATGTCAGTGTGAGTAAACACTGTCTCATGGTCTAGGAAGGGAATGTGCATACCTTCTAATGTCTACTCTATGGCCTGAAAATGAAAAGCCATGAGTAATGTCCATTATTGACCAAGTATTAAGAAGCAATGTAATGCTACAACAAAACAACAAAAAACTTTATAATGAAAAATTCCACTGGGAAAAAATCGCAAGTCAATCTAAAACAGTAGAGTAAAATTAAGAGGATAGAGAAAGAATAACTTCTATGTAACACCTCTATATCAGGAAAAAGCAAATTGTCTTTTTATTGTCTGAAAATTTTTGAAGAATAAAAGAGAAACATGCTAAGCATCTGTTCAAGATCTCCATTATTTTGACTTTGATTCAAAGAGGTAAGGAGATAAGAAGGAGATTGTCCATTTAGATATGAAATAGAGTAATATATTTCTTTCCTTCCTGGGACCTTACACAATCACTCCAAATGCAGCCATCAGTAAGAGAACATTTTGGTGTAGGAAGAAGTCTCATTTGTAAAGAAAGATCAGTATGTGGTTTGCAAGTAATAGTTAGTTTTTCTCTTTTTTCCCTATCTGAAAAATAGAAAATTTATGTTACACTGAACATACATAACAAGGCAACAAAAATAGACACATCAGGTATCTCCCAAAGGGCCTAATTTTGCCCTCAATTTTTGTTTTCCTAAGAAGAACTAAAATTTTTACTTCTTCTCTAAAAATCTCATGGACATACATCAATAGATTTTAGTCAATATTTTGTTTCCTTAATCTCAAATTTATCGTACTTTAAAATGATTTTCAATGCTTTTTCTTTCCATCCTGAATTTTTGATCTCTCTTCTTCTGTCCCATTCACTTTTTTCTTCCCAAGTAGTCTCTATCATAATAGAGAACAACTTCTGCCAAAGCAGTTCTCACTCACCCAATGATCCTGTCATCATAAATTTATGGTATTATGTTCTAATAATAGAAGTAAAATGTACATTCCTTCCCACAGAGAATTTATAATATATTTTAAGAGTAAGTCATTTATACATGATAAATATCACTATAATCCTGCAAATGACATGTCCACCAAAACTTCTGAAGTACAATCTCTATTGGGTAGGTGACATAATCAAGGAGGTCTTTTTAGGAGAAGTGCAAATAGTTACATGCTAAATTAGGGGAAGCCTACAGAAGGAAGACATTGTATGCAAAATAGAAGAAAAATGATAGATATAAGGTTCAGAAGCAATAAGAATGTGGATGTGTTCTATTTAGTAGAGAGTGAATAAGCCAGTTTGGCTAATGCGAGAAAATTTTCTAAACGTTTTGAATCACTGAGGTCTGCTGAGACCCTTTCTATAACGTTCAGGACTAATAATCACTTCTTGCAGTGATTTATTTATTTATTTATTTTTTATTTTTATTTTTTATCTTTTTGAGACAGGATCTCACTACGCAATTGAGGCTGGCCTTGAACTCACTTTGTAGCCCAGGCTGGTCTCGAGCTGGCAATGATCCTCCTGCCTCAGCCTCCTAAGTGCTGGGATTACAGGTGTGCGACACCATGCCAGGCTTTCACAGTGATTTAAGTGCACTCAACTTAGGAATTTATTAGTCCCAAAGAAAATGTTTATAATTTGTAGGCAATCTTTCTATGCTTCAGAATTCATCTCAGATGCAAAGCACAATAACAAGCTTGTGGCTGCAAGTCTTGATGAGAAGCAACAAATCAGGGTGGAGGAACACCACTAATATCTCCATTGTGGGTGGAATTATGGACAAATTAACACAAATAACTATGTTATATAGTGACCACCAGTATTACATAGCTATTTCATAAACTTGTTCCATTCCTACAATGACTCAACTTTCAATGTCATAGTTAGATCTATTTAAGGCACAGATGACTATATCTACTAACAAAATAAATAAGAAGCTATGTTGATTTATCCTTGGTCACCTGCTATAAGTGGTGGAGAGAATATTGTTAAATCTGGCCTCTGCCACCAACTCCCTTACTATCAGGAAAGATCCTAGACAGAAGCAACACTGGCTGATGAAGTCATGGTTGTGCCTTCCTATGGTTGCTTCCCTAAATCAAATCATTCATGACTCTACATCAGATCTGAGCTTATCTTCCTAAATTATTACACAGTCAATTAAGTAAAAATAATAGAATACCATGCTTGATTCTTCTATACTCCATACTTTCATATGCTCTTCTCTCTGGTCAATTACATAGCACATTTATAAAATTATTCACAAGAAGCTATTTTGAGACAATTCCTCACCATTGCAGGATAAGGTAAGTTTTCCTGACTTCTAATCAGTAAAATTTCCTTTTTTATAAACACTTGAGGGTATAAATGTTCCTATGCAATTATCATACTGCATAAAAGACTTCATTTTGCAGAATATTTCTTCCATTAGCTGTTCAATGTGTTGCAGTTCACAGAAAGAGCAGTTAAGTAACCATTCAAGTCACTTCTATTTTGCAAAACAGTTAAGTAACACTGGGTTTCTGAAAGATTCACCCAGCACACATTAGATTTCTGTATCTGAGATTATACCTTGTGTCTAGCACACCAAAGTCATCTGCACAGCCACACCGAGCCACGTCTGCAGCACCCAGCTGGAACTAAACAACCAAAGTAAGCTGCGGTGTTTCTCCCCCTTGAAAAACCTAAACAATGATTTAAGAGTGTGAGAGAGAGCTTGAGAGAGACAGACAGAGAGAGACACAGACAGACATGGAATGGTGGATTCTTAATTGAAATTTGAAGAGTTTCTTAACTTTCTTAAAGATTAATAGCACAGCAGAGCCTTATTTTCAAAAGGGATCATTAATTCTTCTTAATTTTAAACTAAATCTCAAAGTATATTTTATTCATATTCAGAAAAGGATAAATGGAAGATCAAAAAGCAATAATGCAGACCTCACCAGCGCCCAGCCCCTGAGGGAACCATCGCACTGCATTTTTTATGTTAGTCGACCTTTTTCTTTTAGTATTCATGAAAACTTAGAAAATAATCACACAGAATTGATTTCAGAGACATATATCCTCTGCTCCCTGCCTGAATTGTGAAGCCCTAGCATGGTTATCTGACACAAGAATGCCCTTTCATTCCATCTTTAGTAAATCTACTCTGCTGAACAAGTAAGTGAGCGACCTGATGAAATCTCCCATCCCAACGACCGTGCTTACCTTGCTATTCATCTTGCTCTATCTACACAGGCTCTTGTTCTCCTTCAAAGCAAGCTCTGAGGCTATGGAGAAAAATTCATGTGCAATGAACAGAAACCACTTCACCTGTTAGAAAAGAGGATATTTAAGGTGCTAAAATAATGGAAAGTTAAAATAAGATATTGTTCAGTCTCCATGAATTACCTATAAGTTTAACAATTTAAATATCTTGTCGGACACCATGCCCTGTATTTATGTCATGAGTATCCTTATATCATTCATGAGTTTCACAATGACTTGCTGAGAAAAACAATATATTAAATGCAAGACTGAATTGAGGCTATTTATTTTCCCTTTATAAGACAGACGGCTAAGCGATAACTTGTTCAAAGGAAAGCAAAAGACAATCAAATGTCATGGGCTCAAGATAAGCCAGCTGGCACTATCAACCCCACCAGGCAGGCTACCAATTTATAATTCAAATGTTGGAATGCTTATCATTAGGACGTCCAACTTCCTAGAGCAAACATTTCTTTTTTGCTAGTAATAGGAGCCAAAATGTCATTATATATCTGCTTAAGAATTGCAATATGATAAAAAGCTATGCAATCCATCTTTCACAAATTCCCTATTTCTCCTTGCAGGGCACCACA
>RJWM01023991.1:0-31010 GCA_004363535.1 Dasyprocta punctata | reverse complement strand
AATAATAATAATAATAATAATACCCACGAATCACCAATCTGTCAATGGATTAATCCATTCATGGAGTTAGAATCTTCATAATCTGATCAGCCCCACCTCTGAATATTGCTTTTGGGGCACACATTCCAGACCTAAACCATAACTAGTCTAGCAGTAAGTTTTAACTGAACTTTTTTCAGTACTTGCATATACTTTAATAACAAAGTCCCTTTAGCTATAAATGAACAGAAACAGGGCGACAAGGAGAACTTAATGCAGGATCCTTCCACAGCTCAGGCATGCATGAGATTTTAAAACATACATTGTGTTAGCAGAGGTGACACAAAATAATCCTGATTATATATATATATATAAATTATATATAATATAGTATATAATGTAAAATATATAATTATATATATAATTTTTTAAGGTATGGTCTCATGTAGTGCAAGTTGGCCTTGAACTCACTTATGTAGCCCAGGCTGGCCTTGAATTCACAGTGTTCTTCCTGCCTCAGCCTCCCAAGTGCTGGGATTACAGGCATGCACCACCATGCCCAGCTTTGATTATACATATTTTCTAAAACATTATTAAGCTGGGGATATAGCTCAGTGACACAAGCGCCTGCCTGGCAAGCATGAGAGCTGTGAGTTTGATCCCTGGTACCTCCCCAACCCCCCAAAAAAACATTATTAAGACAGTGCAAAATTAGGTCAAGTCAAGGAAAATTTTTCCAAAATTTTAACAAAGTCTTTTAAGAAAATCTAGGAGTCTCCTATTTTCCCACACTGACTCTCAAAACATTTGACTTTTATATCAGAATATCACTTTGCAAGTTAAACTTTTGCCATACATGAAAAAATTATTACAACTACACTGAGGGGTCTATACTAATTGTGACTATATTTACGACAGGCAAACTCTTTTACCAAGTTCTTTGTGCACAAATTGTCACTCGTCCTATGTAAAATTCATGAAAAACTTACAAACCACGGAAATGTCATTAGAAATAAGGCATTCAAAATGTAAATGCTTTCCACCAATAAAGAACATTTGCAAATAACTGAAATCTACTGAATCTCTTGGCAGTTTCGGCTGCAACAGTCTTCCTTCTGAGCATTCGCCTGTTCGCTTCTGCCACTGGGCCTTGGAGCCGATGTTCTCTTTGTCCTCCTGAACCGACCGCTTTCCACTACCGAGCCCGGGGCCGCGGAGCTCTGTCCTTGCTTCGACAGCTGAGGCCACTGACGGTCTCCGTGAGCGCAGTGTAAAATACTGAACACCGCACCCCTGAGAGCACCTTCCGCCACCGCCTGGGATGTCTTCTCCCGGAGCACACACCATTCGCCCTCCATTCCCATTAGGATTGGAAGGCGCTCATGCGGGAAGATCTAACCCTCTGCATGGTGAAAGCAGCTGGTGGATTCGCTTCATTCTTTCACTATTCGGGCTGCTGGTTCACTAGTGGTTTTGATAACTAACTCCTGTCCCACACTTGGCTACTTTTTGGATGCTTCCCAGTGCATTCCAGGGATCACATTTTGCAGGGAACCCAGTGTCCTGTGGGATCTGTTCCCCCACCTAAACCAACAGGGCCACAGCAGTGAAAAATTATTGAAACAAGGAACTACAAGATAGCCACATTCAACTTCTGGCATTTATGCTCTGCATCAAACAAGTAATTCTGCAACTACCTTCATTCCCTCCTCCCAACTAACCCTCAGGTCCCGACTGCGTGTCTGGCTAAGTGGTGAACCCAACCCTCTTGGGGAAGCTGAGTCAGGATGGTCCAATCCATGGAAAGCCTGCCGGGTCTTCTGCCCACTTGGTCAAAGCTTGGGATTCTTATCCCAAGGAATCTGAACACTGTTGGGTTTCCTTCTGTTTTACCAAAGTGTGGATTCTTTATTGCTGCTATACAGAAAAATCCATGTCATAATAATTGCCCTAAAGTGAAAGGGGAGGGGAATTGCTCATAATGTATGTGAAATTCGTACAATGACTCTTATGCCAGCTTCAGTAGCCAGTTTCTTAATAGCTGCATCCCATTCCTCTCCAAAGAGTTCAGAATCACACTCGATTGAAAGTTCAGTGATATTCCACTCCTTGAAAAGCCAGGAAACACATCTGTATGCTGCCCATGAATCACAAACAGGTGAAAATTTAATTTTCATAGATTGGCGTCAATATCCTCAAGACCCTGAAGCAAAAATTAAAAAAATAAGACTCGGACCTAAGTTAGAAAACCAGCAAGAGAATCCGCCACCCATTGGTGCCCACATTGAAGGAGACAGAGAACCAGGGGTCAAGGATGCAGCCACACTTTGGAGGTTGCTTCTCGGCATTCTTAACTTGTTTTGTTTTATTTTTTTGAGACAAGATCTCACTATGTAGTTCAGGCTGGTCCTTGAACTCATGGCGATCCTCCTGCCTCAGCCTTCTGATTGTTGGGATCACATATGTGCACCACCATGTCTGCTCCTTAATTGACTTTTAAACTATAAATAATCTTTGTGGCTCAAATGGTTGAGAAGCATTTAGTATTTCTTGTCTTGATAGGAGATGATTCCATTAATCAAACATGTCATAACTGAAATGCCTCTTAAACATGTTAACCCCTAATAACATGAATTACTTGTTTCCAGCCTCTATATCCTGCAAAACTGTTCCCCAACATGTCATCTGAATTATGAATATCTCTTTCTTGGGAATTCTAATCATTGCCTTGCTAAAAACTGAATCACACACATTGTGTGCCAATATTTGCTCTTGTTGTTTTCACAGACTCTGCTGGCAGCATCAATATTTCTCTCGCAAAGCAGATCTTAATATTTTTGTAATTCTGTAGTGTTAAGTATATCCGTATTGTTATGCAACCAATATCCAGAAACTGAAATCTTATACTCATTAAACTACAGCTCCTCTTTCTGTCACCCACCCTCCCCCGAGTCCCTGGTGTCTTAATCCATTTTCTGTTGCAATAACTGAATACCTTACCCCGGGTCATTTCTGAAGAGTAGAAGTGTATTTAACTTATGATTCTGGAGGTTGAGAAGCCAGAAGAGAAGAGCATAGCTCTGACTCTGGCACCTGTGGTGGGCCTTTTTCCTGCATCTGGAAATGCAAAGAGCATCACATAGTGATGTAGACCAAGCTGCAAGCGGGCTTTCTCTTCTGCTGCTTCTTACAAAGCTACTGATATCATCAAAGGGACCCCACCCTGATGACCTCATTCATCTTAATTAGCTCTAAAAGGCACTGCCTCCAAAACCCACTCACCTGTGAACTTGAAAATTAAGATTCCAATACATAAACATTTGGGGGACACATTCCAACCACAGCACCTAGCAACCACCATGCTATTTTGTCTCTATGAACAGGTTACATACCTCACAATCATACTTGGTTTTCTGATGCAATCAAACTTTGTGGGGGTTTTTTGGTTTTGTTTTTGCTTTTTTTTTTTTTTTGTCTTTTTGAGACAGGGTCTTGCTATGCAGTTCAGGCTGGCTTTGCGCTCACTTTGTAGCGTAGACTGGCCTTGAACTCACAGCAATCATCCTGCCTCAGCCTCCCGAGTACTGGGATTACAGGTGTGTGCTACCACGGCTGGCTTCATACTTTTGGTTTTTGGTGACTGGTTTATTTCACTTATCATAATGTCCTCATAGTCATCCATGTTGTAGCATCTGACAGGATTTCCTACTGTTTAAGACTGAGGATTATCCCATTGTATGGTTAGACTCTTTTTTTGTTTATCTATTCATCCATTGCTGGATATCCAGATTGTTCCCATCTCTTGGGTATTGTAATGCTGCTATAAATGTGAATGTATAAATATCTGCTTGAGATCCTGCTTTGTGTTTTTTGGATGTGCACCAAATCAGATCGTCATTTGGGACTCTGCACACTATTGTGGATGAGACCTTCACTTTCTCATTTTCAAATAGTGTGTGTCTTTGCTGCACATCTGTTATAGATGTGGTTTGCTCCCCGGAGGCTCCTGCAATGGAAACCTGGTCCCTAGCGTGGCATGTTGAGGTGATGGAAACCTTATGAGGTGGGGCCTACGGGAAGTAATTGGGTCATGGGTGCTCCACCTTCATGAGTGGACTAATGTCTCTCTGGGTGGGTCAGGTCTTGTGTGACTAGAATAGTTCTCATGAATGCATTTGATTCTTCTGCATGAGGCCAGTTCCCTTTCTGCTTCTCCAACATGGTCTTTGTTTTGTTTTGTTTTGAAAGGGAACTTACAGGGCCTTGCACATACTTAGTAAGTGCTCTACCACTAAACTACATCCTAAGGTCTTATTTTATTTTTTTGAGACAGGCTCTCACTAAATCACCCCGTCTGACTTCGATTTACAACCCTCCTGTCTCAGCCTATCAAGTAGCTGAGACTGGGGCCGGGCATGGTGGTGCACGCCTTTAATCCCAACACTCCGGTAGCCTGAGGTAGGAGGAGCATTGTGAGTTCAAGGCCGGTTTGTGCTACAACGCAAGTGCAAGCCCAGCCTGAGCTACATAGTGCAACCCTGCCTCAAAAACCTAGGGCCGGGAGTTTGCCTCAGTAGCTTAAGCACCTGTCTGGCAGGTGTGAGGTTGTTGGTTTGATCCCCTGGTGCCACCAAAAAAAAAAAAAAAAAAAAAAAAAAAAGTAGCTGAGACTGCAGGTGTGGACAGCCATGCCCAATTCTCCATGCTTTGGTGCACATGGGGGTCCTTGCTTACTCTCTGACACCATGCTGCTTGGCCCTTCCAGCCACCAGAATTGTGGGACAAGTAAACTTGCTTTCTTTATAAAGGACCCAGCCTCAGGCATTTTATTACAGGAGCATGAGCTGGAGCCTGTATTTAATTAAAAGATTGTTCATTTTCCCCCTTTCTCAGTCATTTTTAAATTTTTTCTTCATAGTTTAGCTGAAGTGAAAGGTAAATTCATGCTCGTCTACTTAATCATTAATGGATCTGTGATATATTTGGTCAAAATAGTAACTGTGGAAATTTATTTCCTCTCCCACCCTATTTCCTCAGAACATTTCTTCAATGGCCCAGTTAATTTTGTAATAGGTTCCCATTTTCTGATCCTAATTATTTTGCCTTCCTGATAGATGTCAAATATTTTATCTTAGAATTTTAACATCTTAAAGTAACGTGAGGTAACAAGTTATTAGAATTGAATCATACCTTGTTTCATAATGATGACATTTCTAAGGAAATAATTAACTGCCACAAGAATATAACAAACCAACTACTACATAATACCCTTTAGTTTCTGCCCACCCACATTTTTTCTGGATTACTAATGGTAATTGGATGTTAGTTAACATATAGTGATTGGCTCTGAGTCAAAGGACCTGCAGACTTAAGTTTAGAATGTGATGATTTCAGTCTATGTCAGTAAATAATTAGCTGAACATTTGAACTGCAACATGAAATATCAAATACAGCTGAGGTGCAAACACTAATATATACATATATGTATTTTAAAGATGCTTGGTGCATCAGGTAAAAAAGCAGCTCTTTGTTTAGAAGTACAAGATATTTTAGATGATATGAGGTCAACAAGGTCTTTCTCATTCCAAAGTGATGTCTCCTCAGGAAGTAGAGCAGAAATTGGGCACAGTGGCACACGCCTTTAATCCCACCACTTGGGAAGCTGAGGCAGGTGGAGCATTGTGAGTTCAAGGCTGGCTTGGGCTACAATGTGAGCACAAATCCAGCCTGAGCTACGGAGTGTGACCCTGTCTCAAAACACTAGGGCCGGGAGTTCGGCTCAGTGGCTCAAGCACCTGCCTGGCAGGCGAGAGGTTGTGAGTTCGATCCCTGGTGCTACAAAAAAAAAAAAAAAAAAAGGAAGTAGAGCAGAATAGAAGCTATCAACCCTGTGGGAACAAGACACTTTACTGTCACCTGCTGGAACATAATTGCAATACGTTATATATCACATAAACTCTGCAATGAAGGGATAACACAAGAAACAAAACTTTCCAAAACTTTGTTTTCAAAGTAATAAAGATGTCTGTGACAAAAATGGCACTTCTTTGGGTATAGTGCAATGCACAACATGAACAGTTGCTCATGGCAACAGTGGAAAAGCACCCACAGATGAGACAGATGTGGAGGACCGGCTCGTGGTAAGGCAGACGACATGAGAAGGCTTTTTATAGGGAGACCCACAGCCAGCAGTAGCACAATAAATAACTTTTAGAAGTATGTACTGAATATTTCATGGCGTATTGTGCTTCTTTTTTAGGGCTGGGGGTGTGGCTTGGTGGCAGAACATGTGCGTTAGCATTTCTTAGCATCTATGCAATTCGCAGCACCAAAAAAATGTTACTATTTAAATCAAATTTTATTAGGTACCCTGAAGTTTTATCTGCTACACCTGGCAACTCCGCCTTGTCTCTACCCCACGTCCCCAGCCATGTGCCTTCTGCCCAGGCTGGTCTCCTTGAGGGCACTGCGGCTCTCAGACAGGTAGTCCAGCACACCCAGTCCCTGCCCAGCTTAGCTCCTCAATGGCTACCTGGGCCTCCCCACAACCGAGGAACAGGGTTAGCACCAGGCAGTATGTGGGGCCTCCAGGACATCACCCCAGCTCCATAGCCAGTATCGTTTCTATTTGGCTGGCAGCTACCAGAGTCTGTTGTAATTTATAAAGAAGAAGAGGTTTACTTGGCTTACAGTTTGGAGCATTTTTTCTTTTTTTCTTTTCTTTTTCTTTTTCTTTCTTTCTTTCTTTTTTTTTTTTTCTTTTTCTTTTTGAAACAGGGTCTTGCTATGCAGTTCAGGTTCGCCTTGAACCTACTACAGAGCCCAGGCTGCCCTTGAACTCATGGCAATCCTCCTGCCTCAGCCTCCTGAATGCTGGGATTACAGGCATGCACCACCATGCCCAGCAATTTTTTCAATCTACTATGCCCACTAGCTTAATCTTGTTACATTTTTTGCAGAACCCAAGTGAAACAGATGAGGATATGATAGGGACAAACCACTGTGTCCCCTCACAGTTTACAGGTACGGTACAATTCTCTGCGACTCCTCCCACAATAGTGTTGAATTTCAAGGGTTTCCACTTCTCATTCACATCATAATGACAACCAGTTCACACATCAGGAAACTACCAGATGCTAAAGCTCATCTATCTCAAGTATCTATTAAAGGGTGGAGGGAAATAACCCTAGGAGGGATTCACGGAGTCACTGACCCCAGTGTGCAACAAATATGGCCCAAACCTGGGTAAACAATCAAACTTGAGCTTGTATCACAAGGTCTGATTCTGGGGGCCTCTCTTAGGGACAAACCTTTTAGTTTGTGTTCCCCACAGGGAGGATCCTGAGAAATTGTTTGTGTTTCTATTTCCTTGAGGAGTTCAATTCCAGGAAGCAGGAGTGACGGAAAAGCAGTGGACGGGGGAAAGCAGGGGAGCATGTTCACAGTTATCTTAATGAATGGGTCGCTGCTTGCTGTCAAGTATGAGCATCACTCTGGGAGGCTGAGGCAGAAGTATTGCAAGTTCAGGCAAAGCCAGGGCAACTTAGTAGGACACTGTTTCAATATTTAAAAAGGGCTGGGGTGGTCACTCAATGCAAAGGTCCTGGGTTCACTTGCCAGTGCCACAAAAAAAGAACTATGATTCATTGCTTGATTCTGCATTTCAGGGTCACATGCCTAAGGAAAAGGATAATGAATTTAGTCACTGGCTCCCACTGTTACCAGGGAAGCCAGTTCCAGATTCTTAGTATCCCAAAGAATTGAGCAGGACCCTCAGAAGTAACCAGAGGAAGACTTATTAAAAGTGAAATTACACTCCCCAGGGAGGCAGCGGGCCAATGACCAGAGCTCAAGTCTCCAGTAGGGGCAGGCACTGCAACTCTTAAGGTCCTGAGATTACGGGAAGATCCACAGTTGGGAATCAACAGGAGCCGTGACCCAAAGAGATACTTGACACAGCCCACCTGTCAGGAGGGGGAGTTTCTGACCAGCAAGGTTTTCGGAGGATGTATCATGGTATCCAAAACCCACAGAAGGGTTTTGGAGGTTGGGTAGATGTGCATAGGATCAAAATCATAATGCAAACGAAATTGGATGAAGGCCAGAATCATGTATTTTTGGTTTTGTCCATGCTTGGCGGGCTTGGGGGGAAAGGATGACTTTAGCTGTTTGTTTCTTAATGTTTTGATATAGTTGTTCATGCTGTATCTGGTTTGTCAATTTTTACCCACCAGCTTCTTGTTCTATGCATGTGCCTGCTCCACCTCCTGCTTCATAATTTCATTGCTTAAAGCTTTGTACCAGAGGCAGAAGCTGCAGGAGCAGATGTGGGGACCCGCACTGCTGCCACTTGGGCCAGGAAGCGCAGGTTTGAGTTTGCACAATGACAGTGCTGCAGCCGGCGATCAAGAGAAACAAGTTTGCAAAGGCCTCGGGCACAGGTGAGGCTGCAGAGATCAGAAGCGACACAGAAGATATTTGAATTCTTTCCTAATGAAACCTGTGATGATTCCAATTTAAAATCTAAACTACCGACACTATGTTTTCAATGGCTAGCTGTCTATTAAAAAGCCTCGGTTTCTTCCCGACAATTAAGTAATTGCTTTCTAGGAAATGACCAGATCATCTGTTTCAAGTTTATTCTAATTGAAAAAATATTTTCTATTTCTGTGTATCCTTTTCCATGCTTAATGTTATTTGTGGCTTTTCATTTTTATTCATCAGCTCAGATGTGGCTCACTTCAAATAAGCAGTGATCTAGGGCCAAGTGTTTAGCTCAGTGGCAAAGTGCCTGCCTGTGAAGTACAAGGTCACGAGTTCAATCCCTGATGCCACACACACACACACAAAAGAGCAGTGATCTGTTAGTAGTTAGCTTGTTGCTTTATATTTCACTTATTTATCTTTATTGCCAACTTCAAACCAAGTTGTGTTTATTCTATTATTGTTTTCTAACTTGCCATGTTGGACACCATCTAATTTTTGTTTTTACTTCTCCCTTATTATGAACAAGTACGCACATTACATTTTGTCCCAAACACATTTAATAAATATCTTTGTGATCTACTTCTATTTGTTGTTTTGGCTACTGTAATCCATGATGGCTTGATTTCTTATGCTAAATGTAGGGTTAATGCAAAAATTCTTCAAGATATGAATGGAAATTACACACCTCCAGAATTTTTAATTTACTTTTTATTAGTGTATGTTTGCAGTACATAATATTTACATTCTTTGAGTTGGTACCTATACACAACACATATTAATTCCCTTTTTTTTATCCTTTTCTTTCCCTTCTTTACCCTCTCCTATGTCTTGATCCACTTTCCATTTGACAAAGATCTATCTCCATACTTCGTATTATTTATCTTTTATTTTGCTCTTCATTTAAATTTTGGATTTGTTATATAAGTGACTTGGGTGCTATTTAAGCCTGCATGTTTGACTTATTTTACTTAATGTTATAGTCTCGAAGTGCATCTATTTTCATACAAATGACTCAAGTTTATCTTTCTTCATAGCCAAGTATGCTTCATTGTGTGTAAATACCACATTTTGTTTATTCTTTTATCTGTTGATGGAGGTATAGGCTACTTCCAAGACTCAGCTATCATGAATTGTGCTGCTATAAACATGGGTATGCATGTATCACTACATGATGTCTTTAACTGTTTTGGTAAGATACTTAGGAGAGGGATAGTTGAGTCAAATGGAATTTCTAGTTTTAGTTTTTGAGGAATCATCATACTTATTTCCGTATTAGTTGTACTAGTTTACATTCCTGCCAACAATGGAGAAGGGTTTCTTTTCCCCTACAGTCCTATCAGTATTAGTTATTATTCGATTTCTTGACGACAGCCATTCTTTCAGAGGTAAGATGGAATCTCAGTGTTGTTTTAATTTGTATTTCTCTCATAGCCAGTGATGTTGAGCCTTTTTCATTATTTATTGGTCTTCTGTATTTATTGGGCTACTCGTTTCACTTGCCTATATTTTCACTGGGTCTTTAAATTTGGGAGGCATCTGATTTTTATTAGATATTAGTCCTCTGCCTGAGGAGTAGCTGGCGATTTTTCCCATTTTGCAGGTGGTCTTTTCACTCTGTTGGTTGTTTCTTTTGCTGTGCAGCAGCTTTTCAATTTGATATGACCCCATTTGTTGATTTTCGGTACACTTTCCTGTGCACCCAGGGTTCTGCTCAGAAAGCTCTTGCTGTGCCTATGACTTCAAGACTTTTACCTATATTATCTTCCAGCAGGTTAAATATTTCTGTTTTAACATCTAGTTCTTTGATCCATTTTGATTTTAGTTTAGTACATGATGAGAGATATGGGTGTAGATTCAGTCTTCTGCATGTGGATGGCCAGTTTTTCCAGTACCATTTATTTAAAAGGCTGTCTTTCTTCCAGTGTATGTTTTTGGCCTCTTTGTCACAGATCAAACAGTTGAATGTGCTTGGGATTAATTCTGCATCCTCTTTTCTGTTCCATTAATCCTCATGTCTGTTTTATTGCTGGCAACATGCTGTTTCTATCACAGTAGCTTTGTAATAGAACCTCGAGTCTGGGATTATGATGCCTCCCACTTTGCTTTTGTCACCCAGGATTGCTTTTGCTATTCTGGGTCTCTTCTAGTTCCATATAAATTTTAGGATTGTTTTCTCTGGTTCTGTGAACTTCTGTGAAGAATGCTGCTAGAATTTTTATTGAGACTATGTTAAATGTATATATCAATTTTGGAAGTATGTCCATTTTGACTACATTGGTTCTGCCTCTCCAGGATAGGGATTATCTTTCCATTTTCTGAGGTCTTCTTCAATTTCCTTTTTCAGAGTACTGTAAGTTTTCTTGTAGAGGTCTTTCACTTAGATTAGGTTAATTCCTGAGTACTTAATTTTTTTTGGTGTATTGTGAATGGTATTTTTCCTAATTTCTTTCTTACTGGGTTCATTGTTGGTGTACAGGAATACTACTGATTTTGTACCCTCCTGCACTGATCAATTTGGTCATTTATTCTAGGAATAGTTTGGTGTATTTTTAACTTCTATGCAGATCATGTCATTGTGAATAATGATAATTTCATCCCTTTTATTTCTCTTCTTTCCTAGTTTCTCTTGCTAATGTTTTTAGTACCATGTTGAACACAGGTGGTGATAGTAGATATCCTTATCTTGTTCCTGATTTTAGAGGGAAAACTCAATTTCCTCTCACTTAATATGATGTTGGCAGTAGGTTTGTCAACAATGGCTTTTATCAGAATGAGATAAAGTCCTTCTATACCTATTTTCTTCAATGTTTTTTATTACGAAAGGATGTTGAATTTTGTCAAAAGTTTTCCCTGCATCTATTGAACTGATCATATCATATGATGTATGTTCTTGCTTCTGTTTATGTGACACATTACACTAATTGATTCGTATATATTGAACCATCCTTAGATCCCTGGGATAAAGCTTACTTGGTCATGATATGTGATCATTTTGATGATTCACTGCATTCTGTTTGCCAATATCTTCTTGAAAATTTTTGCATCTATACTTGTTAAAGAAGTTATCCTTCTCTTTTTTGGTTTGATCCTTGTCTGGCTTTGGAATCAGGGTAGTAGTAGCTTCCAGGAATGACTCTGGAAATACTCCTTTCCTTTTCATTTCATTAAAGAGCTTGAGGAGTACTGGTGTTAGAACTCCCCTGAAGATTTGTAGAATTCAGCAGTGTTTCAAGGAATGGGACTATCACAATCACTTGGGAACTTGTTGAACTGCAGTTTCTGGTACTTGTTGGAAAAGCAAATTTTGACCTACTAAAGTAGAAACTCTGGAGATAAGGCTCTCAAATCTGTTTTAATAGACCTCGCAAGTGATTCTGATGCTTATTTAATTTAAGGTCTTAATTTAAGGTCCTTGCTTAATTTAAGAACCAGTGAAGTAAAGCACCACCATGGTGGCAGCATCTCCTATTTTGTTTAGTCCTAATGCAACAATCCTAGTGATGCTGGTGGAGAACCATGTGGAAGAACTGAAGGATTTGAGGAGAGAATCAATCCTCTTTAACCCGCTGGGTGTGGTGGCGCACATCTTTAATCCCAGCACTTGGGAGGCTGAGGTAGAAGGAGCGTTGTGAGTTCGAGGCCGGCTTGGGCTACAACATGAGAGCAAGGCCTGAGCTATATAATGCGACCCTGTCTCAAAAAACTAGGGCTGGGAGTTTGGCTTAGTGGCTTAAGTACCTGGCAGGCACAAGGTTGTGAGTTCAATCCCTGGTGCCACAAAAAAAAAAAAAAAAGGGAGAGACCCATACTTTAATTTGATATTCAAAATTTGACAATTTAATTGTGCCTTCAGGAATTATTTTAATCAATGGCAGTGAAAGAAGTATATTAATAAAATGGATTTAAAGAAGCAGAGAGAAAGAATATGCAATGTATTTTTTTCTCTGAGTCCTTTCACAATGTAACAATTGTATCTGACTTAAATTCTAAATCAACATATTAATTCTCTCCTTCAAGGGCAGTTGGGGCTAAGTAAGCCCATGGCTGTTCAAAGCCATTACTACCTTGAGTTTTCTAGGAAACAGTTGAGATAACAAAGGCACATTTGACATATTTGCAATATAATTCAAAGTTTTACTTTAGTATTTGACCTTAGTGTGACTTTTAAGTATAAAACTCAATGACAATTTGAACATTACTAGATCATAGATTCGCTCATACAGCGAGTCATTTCACACAGACCCAGGCCATTTCGGGTTCATGGAGGCTCGAACCCCCTACATTCCACTTCTGTCCTGCGCGTTATCACGCCAACCCAACATCACAGTTCACACAGCCCGTAAGATACATCCTCGGTCAACCATGCGCCTAAGATTCACTCACATCCTACTCTAAACATGCCACTCACCGTCACGGACACACTCTGGCCCCGACCACACCTGATGCTCTACATCACGCAGTCAGGGAGACACAACGAGCCTATTTCGCCCGTCCCTCGCTCAAATCGGCCACACCGTCACACCATCACCTTCTCAAACCACTCCTGTTCGCTTCGAGGGCTCCCCAGTTCCCACCCCAAATACTGGCTTTGGTCGGCGTTGCACAGTGCGGTTAACCCCTCTGCTTCAAGGCCCTTTTAGTCCAGACTCCATCAGCCGCGGAGCTCCAGCACCTAGAGGATGCAGCGGAGGGCCGCAGAGACTCATGGTCTTTTGACCCGATGGCTTGTGGGAAATGTAGTCCAGATTCGGAAAAGCCTTCGCGAAGGAAACCCAGGCACAAAAGGCGGCACCAACCCCGGGGTGTTCTGGGAATTGTAGGCTGGTCCGCGTGGTGTCCGTGGATTCCCCACAAGGATCTTCGCATTTCCGATGCATCTTCGAGCACTAGGAGGAGAGTTGTTGTCTCTGATGACTCTTGAGGTGGTTCTGGGAAGAGAGGTGGTGGTTTATGTGACTCTATGCCACTGTGACAGCCGTGTGAATGTTGAATGTCCCTAGATGGATGCAATAGTATAGCGAACTCAGTTCCTACCCGCAGATTTAGATAATTCAACATTTTAAAAATCGCATGAAGGTCTGTAGCATACTCAGTGGTAGAGTGCTGTGTCATTCAGGGTTTTATTAGAGAAACCGATATCACACAAGATACACAAGTGTAGCCGGGCGTGGTGGCACACGCCTGTAATCCCAGCACTCGGGAGGCTGAGGTAGGCGGAGCGTTGTGAGTTCGAGGCCGGCTTGGGCTACAACGTGAGCACAAGGCCGGCCTGAGCTACATAGTGCGACCCTGCCTCAAAAAAACCAGGGCTGGGAGTTTGGCTCAGTGCCTTAAGCGCCTGCCCTGGCAGGCGCGAGGTTGTGAGTTCAATCCCCGGTGCCGCAAAAAAAGAAAAAAGAAAAAAAAAGATACGCAAGTGTATAAAAAACTACAAGATCATCTTATGATGGTGGGCCCCGGTGTCAGATGAGGAAGCGTGCAGAGGGTGTCTGTACACTGGAGACTGAAGGTTCCAGTCCAAGGTCTGGAGTTCACTGCAGTGTTCCCTGCAAGTCCCTATCAGGAGGCCGATGGGTCTGTAACAGAAAGCTGATGAGTGTGCACCTGAAGGCTGAAATATACAAGGCGGAAGCCGAAGAGTCTATGTTAGAAGTCAGGAGATGATGTCTAAGCTGAAGGCAAAGACAAGGGCTGGGAGTTTGGCTCACTGGCTTAAGCGCCTGCCCTGGTAGGTGCGAGGTTGTGAGTTCAATCCCCGGTGCCGAAAAAAAAAAAAAAAAAAAAAAAGATTGAAGGCAAAGACGAGCTCCTCCGAAAAACGAAGAACAGAAGCCTTCAGTCTTTCCTTATTTCCCTTTCATTCCATCCAGGCAACAAGTCACTTTAGGGTGTGTCCTCTACACCCCAGGGTGTAGGATTGCTGAGCAGATTTAGTTCAGCGTCTGAATTTCTCAAACTGACACAGTCAACCACTACTAGTGCCTCACATGCACCAGACCCTGGGTTTGAGTTCTTCAACATTACACACACGTGCACACACAGCACTAAATCTAACATGAAATGAAATAGAGAAATGGATTGAAGTGAAAAGGGCAGATAGCAAAATGATATGTGCAGCTTGATTCCATTTGTGCATCTTTATGCACACAGACTACAGAAAAATCTGGAAGAATCCCTAAAAGTGTTAAGTTTGGTCACTTCTGTAGAGGGAGAATGCAGAGGGGGTGACTTTCATTTCTAAGATTATTTAGTATCTGTTGTTTAAATATTTAAAATTGCAACAATATGGCAAAACTATATTTTTATTACTTATTTTTTAAGATGTTCTCCTGCCTTAGATTCTCTCAGACATTCTTTCTTGAAATTCAGAACTGCTTGAATTGAAAAGACCTCACTTATTACTGTTTTATAGCCTCACTAAAAAGTATTAGAAAAAGTATTTGAGTGACTAAACCGATAAACAAAAACTAGCCGGGCATGGTGGTGCACGCCTTTAATCCCAGCACTTGGGAGTCTGAGGTAGGTGGAGCGTTGTGAGTTTGAGGCTCGCTTGGGCTACAACGTGAGCTATATAGTGCGACCCTGTCTCAAAAAACCAGGGCCAGGAGGTTGGCTCAGTGACTTAAGCACCTGCCTGGCAGGCGTGAGTTCTGAGTTTGATCCCCCGTGCCACAAAAAAAAAAAAAAAAGAAAAAGAAAAAGAAAAGAAAATGTGAACTAAGTTTGATCAATTTATAATGCCAACATAGTATTTTTCTAAGTAGTCTTATTTCATTTTGTAGTTACAGTGTCATATTTATTATATAAAATAAGTAGAACAAAAAAGTGGAACATATTGGGAGCCATTGAAACTGGAATTTGACCACATGTGTAGGGCTAGGGCATGGCCATCTGTCTTTGCTACTTTTCTCTCCTTGCTGAGGCAAAACACCTGATACCCAAAATTAGGGAAGGAAAGGTTTATTTCTTACACTTCTTGGCGGTTTCAGTCCACACTCACTAGTTAGCTCCAAGGCAGCGTGATGTGGCGGGAGGCGGGGGGAGCCATTCATGGTGGCTGCAAACAGCAAGGCACAAACCGGCAAGAGAGAGAGAGACACGTCTTCTTCCCACCCTTACACTGTATGTTGGCTCCACCCCTGGGCAGGTGCAACACTCACATTGCCAGTCCCAGCACCAGGCAACAAACGAGTCACAAACGCCAGACTTGCCCTGGCCATGATTACATGAGGCTTAAGTGGCAGCCATCCAAGCACACTATAACACTATCCCAAGAACAAAGAGTGCCCGGGGCAAGTCATATGAAGCTGCTTCTGCACGGAGAACACTTAACCCCAAGACAATCCAAACAGTGGGTTACTAGGACAATGGGGTGTCATATGACATTAAGTTGCTAAAATGTATAAATAAACTCCCCTACAGTGAAGGGGCAATTCCTTTTGTTCCATCAGGAGAGTAAGGGCTCCACCTGACCCAAGCTTTGTCTCTTTATTTTCTCATCCTCTCGCTGACCTTCACCCCAACAACCTCAAGAGTCATGCGCCTCACTTGAGACACACCCATCTGTTCAGCTGTCAGATAGTGCTCCAGGCATTCGCGACCAGGTAGACTCGAGGTCTCCATCAAGGTCATTCCCACGGACTCTCCCAGGGATGCTCTTGTTTGGTCAAGTCTGAGTCCTCCAACACCCTCATTCCCATCTCTACCTTCTCTGAATTCCAGGATGCGTTCCTCACCCTTTGCTGAGAACCTTTAAATCCGTTCTCAGCCACATCAGAGACGACCAAGCTGACTGGCTCACCCAAGCAACTACTTCCTTCAGCAAAGAGTATGGTTCTGATCGCTTGCTAAAAAAAAAATCGTTTGGACAGAATACACCTAGATACACACTGGTAACATTGTGGCAGTCCTGGTTTTGACTTCTGAGGATGCCCCGGATATGGACTACATTTCCCAGAAGTCTACAGAGCGTTCAGGCGCTGGGCGAGTTAACAGGGATGCGCCGGATATAGACTACATTTCCCAGAAGTCTCCGGTGCACAGCGCTTTGGAGCGCGGGTAGAGTTTGCCGGCGGAGAGCGTTTTCTAGGACCGGGTTTCCAGCTCTGGACTATTTCCTGGCTCTCATTTCCCATAAACCTCTGTATCTACACACAGGTCCGACTCTGGGGTCCTTTTCCAGTGTCCTCAAGTTCCTGGACATGGGCCGCGAGTTCGCGGATGTGTGACTCAGAGGTCCGTAACCGAGCCAGATCCGAACTGTCAGTGAGGATGGTGGTGGCCCGGGGAGGCGCTGGAGGTAAAGGCCGGCACAGTGCGTGCTGTTTCCCGAGCCCAAGCGTCTCTATTCGCAGACAGCTGAGCTGCACGGTGTGTGACAGATGTTGTGACAGGGCTGAGGAGTATCTTCGCGACGGTGGATGCGGTTGGGAAATTTCTTCCCCAGACTTTGAATGTAACTTCCCTGCTGTCATGATGAGCAAAGGAGAATCTTGACAGTGAAGATGTCTCATTGTATTTTTAAGTGACAGCTACAGCATAATCAAGAGCTGGTAGGTATACTTCTTTTCAGGCCCTGCTGATTTTCAATGTTAGTCCTGTGAGTTCAGTGTTCATAATGACTGAAACATACGCCTCCCCATCACGTAATTTTTTTTATATTTAGATGTGTCTTTGTGTTGTTTATTATGCAGTTACCCAGGCACAAAAAAAAAAAATTAGCGGTCCAAAAGACAGAGAAAGAAGTTAAAATTACATATCTAACTATTATATTTTAGTGTATTTTTTCAAGATTTTTTTCCATGTAAGCTTACGTGCCTTTGTTTCAGGAGAATAAAATCACAATAATTGATAATGTGAATGGGTTGAAGGCTAACTCTTAGTTTGAAAAAGAAATCCAACCCAGATGTGGGTTTTATTATAATCTTGAATATGTAGAGAGAAGAGAGAAGTGTTCTGATTTCCTTTCTTGTTTGAAAACCTCAAGTATTGGAAACTTTTAGGATTATAGAACTGTCACTTAAATATTAACCAGGGAAACAATAATACATGTTCAGAAAGAAGTTATTTTGAGGGTATTTCCACCTGAAATAGTAATAATCTCCAGCATTACCACCATCTTACAAATATGTTTTATTAGTAGTATTTCCAAGGACAGATATTAATCCTAGAAGGTCGAATAAGAAGGTTACAGTTAGCTGGCTGTGGTGGCACAAGCCTGTAATCCCACCACTGGAGGAAGCAGAGGCAGGAGGATTGTGTGTTTCAGCCCAGCCTGGGAAAATCAGCAGCATAGTGAGACCCCATCTCAAATAGTAAGAGGGTACCACACACACGCGCGCACACACACACACACACACACACAGGTGCACACACATGCACAAAGTTACAGTTGTAAATATTCATGTAACTGCTGATTCGTATAAAACAATAAGATTGAGTTTCTGGTTAAGTTCTCAGATGCACACATAAACAGGTTGCATTTTCTGAGCTGTCTTTATGATGCTCAAGTGTGCCTCTCTGCACCTTGTGGAAAAAAGGGATATTTCCTCTGTGTCTTTCTGAAAAACTGTTTTGCTTATGTTGTTATTGAGGAGGAAAAGAAGGCTCAAGGCTGACCTTTGAAACTTTAGTTAGCATTATCAGAAAGTTGGCTTGAGAAGCATGAATTTTCCTTTGAGCAAAATGGAAAGAGTGGCATTAAATTTCTTTTTCATTGTAATGGAATAAGGGACATTAACATTCCTCCTCATCTGTAATAATAAAGTTTTAGCTTTTATTTTAACCTTTAAATATAAAAGCTAATTATTAAGCAATTATATACACCACTGTGTATTTTGTGTGGTCTTTCTTACTCAGTCATCCATGCATCCATCTCTGGTAGACACTGTCCCCATCCCTTTTTATTGACGAGGACACAGGTGCTGAGAAACTGGTAACCATCAAGCTCAGATTTGCATCCTGAGAATCTGACACCGGAGCCTTTATCTTCCTATCAATGGAATGTATGTTCGGACCAGGGATTTAGCTCAGTGGCATAAGCGCCTGCCTGGCAGGTGCGAGGTTGTGAATTCGATCCCCGGTACAAAAAAAAAAAAAAGATGTATGTTCACATTATGGCAGAAGGCAACTTGCCTCACTAAGGACTTTGTCGTCCATAGCTTTCTTTGTAAGTAATATTATCCAGTACCATCATAACTAGGAGCAGTATAGTGGGCCACGAATGTCAAGCCTTTTTTCTACTATTAAATAGCTTCTAATTCTTTGAAATCTTTGTGTGTGTGTGTGTGTGTGTGCGTGTGTGGCACAGGGATTGGACTCACAACCTTGCGCCTGTCAGATAGGTGCTTAAGTCACTGAGCCAAACTCCCGGCCCTGGTTTTTTGAGGCAGAGTCGCACTGTGTAGCTCAGGCTGGCCTTGTGCTTGCGTTATAGCCCAAGTCAGCCTCGAGCTCACAACGCTGAAATCATTTTGGATTGAATATCCATATACCTCTATCTGTCTGTCTGTTTACCTATCTATCTTCTGTGTATTTACCTTGAGTAGTCCTCTCTCTCTTTCTGATTTTTTTTGAGACAGGGTCTCACTACATAGTTAATGCTGGCTTTGAACTTGCTGTGTAGCCCAGGTTAAACTTGAACTCCTGATCCTCCTACCTCAGCCTCCTGAGTGCTGGGATTAAAGGAATGTACTAATACACTTCGAGCACATCTGTGTCTGTCTGCCTCTCTGTCTCTGTCTCTGTGTCTCTCTCTCTGTCTCTCTCTCTGTCATCCTGGGGATAAAACCCAGGGGTACTCTACCAGTGAGTTGTATCCCCAGCCTTCTCTCTCTCTCTCTCTCTCTCTCTCTCTCTCTCTCTCTCTCTCTCTCTTTGTATGGGAACTGAACTCAGGACCTTGTGCTTGCCAGGCAGGCACTTAAGCCACTGAGCTATATCCCTGGCCCTCCCCTCTTTTTTAAAAAAGAACTTTTTAAAAATCTTTTTTGTTATATTTCTGTTGTTTTTTTGAGACAGAGTTTTGCTTTGTAGTTATGTCTGGCTTTGAACTCACTGTGCAACCTAAGCTTGTCTTGAACTTGTCTTGATCCTTCTGCTTCAACCTCCTGAGTGCTAAAATGACAGGTATGCACCACCATCCTGGCTTCTAGCCTCCTTTTTAACTTTCTTTTTTATTTTGAAACTAAGCTTCCTAGGTTCAATTTGAACTTGAAATCCTCCCACCTCAGCCTCCCAATATGCTGGAGTTACAAGCATGTGCCACCATTTGCAGCTTCTGTTTCTTAAGGTTACATTGCTAGAAACAGAATTTTGGTTAAAAATCTGTCTCAAATGCAAGACCCTGTAACAGTTATACTTTGGGTATAATACTGTGACTAGGAGAAATAGTTGTTACCTTGAAGAGAAAGCACGTCTGGAATAAATGTAAGGCTATGAGCAACAGAGGCCTACTGGCAATCCAGGCGATCTGCTTTAGGAACTCCTAAGAAGGTGATTACAGGGAATAGAGTTAGGTCATGGCCAACTTCATGAAGGCAAATGCGCTTGTAATCTATTGTTTTTATTACTGCTGTTGGCTGTGAAGTGAAACTAATAGAATCAGAGGATTCAGCAGATATCTAGAGGTTATCGTGTCTAAGACAGGCTCCACTGCAAAAGAAACCTGTTTGTTGACAAGACGTGAAAGGAAGCGGCATGAAGACCTCATCAGTATATCCATGGCTTTATGAGTTGCATTTGGGGAATATCAACCATTTTTCTGGGCAGACCAAAAGCATATCCGGAATTCACAGACGTAATGCAATGGATAGCCATGGTTAGAACAAGTATGCAGCGTACCCAAGCAAAAAGAACATTGTAGTCCCAACAACGACAACAACGAAAATGGTATTAATTTATAGAAGTGTAACTTTCTAAAAGTTCCTATTTGTTATTGCCTGATTGTTAGTTTTTCTTTTCTTTTCTTTTTTTTTCTTTTCTTTTTTTTTTTTGTGTGTGTGTGTGCTGGAAATCGAATTCATGACCTCACACTTACCAGGCAGGTGCTGTGCCGCTGAGCTATATCTCCGGCCCCTTGTTAGTTTTTCAACGTTGACATGTAATGTGTTTTATAAAGGTAACCATACTGTCCATCTGTAACCTATTTTTTTCTATTGATAATATACAATATTTTCCCCAACTTAGCTTTCTTTGTTTTTTTTTTGTTTTGTTTTGTTTTTTTCTGTACTGGGAATCAAACTCACAACCTCACACTTGCCAAGCAGACGCTTAAGCCACTGAGCTAAATCCCCAGCCCTATTTTTTTGAGACAGGGTCTCACTATGCAGTTCAGGCTGACCTTGAACTCACTTTGTAGCCCAGGCTGGTCTTGAACTCACAATGATCCTCTTGCCTCAGCCTCCCGAGTGCTGGGATTACAGGCGTGCACTACCATGCCCGGTTTTCCCCAATTTAACTTTCATCAACTACATAGCATTCAATATCATTGGCATTCTGGTGTGTGTGAGGAAGTTGGCATCATGGACTTGCAAGCAATTTCTTGTACATCCTGGCCTGCTACCATGTCTTGAACAACTTGCTTTTCTCCTGAGCCCTTGAAGGAGGTTCCAGCTTGTACTATGTGACCCCTTCTTAGCCGAGAGAGGTGGGAGTGGAAGGAGGAAGATCTGATCTGGGAAGGACGGAGAAGAATAACCCTGGTCCAGGTCAGCAATCCCAGAAGCAGGCACTGCCAGAAGCTGTCCTTTGCTGAAGATAGTTTAGATTCCAAAAATGGCCATGGGGTGTGAAGTACAAGCAGGAATGAAAGAGGTAAAAGCTTATGTCAGTTTAAGCTTGAATGGAGTCACTCAGGCACACCTGGTCTAATGCTGCTTTTCCTTCGCCAGATCTGGCTTTTTCTGGATTCTGTGCTTTACCAGTAGATTAGCCCATGGAACACTAATTAGTTCTTGCAAGTCTAGAGCCATGACTGATGTAAGTTGATTTTTTTCTTTGAAATATTCTTCTTTGTAGATCATGTGAATCTTTTCCTTAATCATCCTAAAGCTTTCTACCTAACAGAACTCCTTTCTGAACCCACTTCTTAGTTCTTCCTCTTCTGGTGAAGGATGGTCCCAAAAAGGATAGTGTCCTCCCTGGGGTCCCTTTTTCCAATCAGGTTGTATTCACTGAACCTGATATTCCACATCTTCTGGGTGCCGGGCTTCTATAAAGAGCAGTGGTAGAACAGTGAAAGAATGGAGTCCTCCATTTTTTTTTTTTTTTTTGAGACAGGGTCTTGCCATGTAGTCCAGGCTGATCTTGAACTCACTATAGCCCAGGTTGGCCTCAAACTTGTGGCAATCCTCCTGCCTCTGCCTCTCAAGTGCTGGGATTACAGCCATGCACCACCATGCCCAGCAGGAATGGAGTCTTATGAAGGAAATAACTAAGCTTCTACCAAAAAGTGATTCAAAGAAATATAGTCAACAGTTAGCACAATTAGCACGCTGGATACAAGAAAAACTAACCATGGATTAAGTTCATCAGAGGCACTAGTAGGATTCATATGAAAGGAAAAAAGAGAAGAGCATGAAAGAGCACACATTTTGAAAACCATAGTTTTCTTTCTTGAGGATAAGACGCTGCCTAGTGTTTAGCTAGGAAAGAAGCCAGGCAGGATACTCTATCTTTTTTTTTAAACCGGGAATCGAACTCAGGACCTTGCACTTTCCAGGCAGGCACTGCACCACAGAGCTAAATCCCCGGCCTTAGGATATTCTATCCTTAAACATCTTCGTGGCCACCCTGAAGAACAGTTTCCATCGGTGCACGTTCTCTGGAAGAGCATCAGTGTTTAACTGTGGCATTGGCAAGGCTAATACCCTTTTGTTAGCACTTCTGTCTACATTTG
Organism: Dasyprocta punctata; assembly: GCA_004363535.1. Classification (NCBI taxonomy): domain Eukaryota; kingdom Metazoa; phylum Chordata; class Mammalia; order Rodentia; family Dasyproctidae; genus Dasyprocta; species Dasyprocta punctata. The sequence goes on along the minus strand of RJWM01023991.1, from coordinate 8,647 downwards.
GCCAGGTCCGCACTACTTCCCTTACCTGAGTTTCTCATTCCTTTGTCAAGGTCAGAGTACCACGAGTCGGTGATGAGGGCCCCTGTAGATCACATGGGAACACTCGGAACTTTCCAGCGCTTAGGTAGAATTTGGGATTGCATGGTTATAACCTCAGTTTATGTGAGAGTATGTTTTGGATAGAGAGGGGAGCAAGTGGTTTTTCTAGGGATTTCCTGATAAGTGAACGTCACTGTCAATGTCCGTTAGTGCTTTCCTAGGACATGCTGGCCTTGGGTGGCATCTTTGTCATATGCGACCTCCTCTGACTCAGGGACAAGGGAGGTGTTAGGTGACAGGTGCTTGGTGATAGCAAGTAAGAAGGTGACCCAGATATCTATATGATTGTAGAAGTAAAATCTTTGAAAGTTTTGTTCCATCCAAATGTATAACTGTAATAAGGTGATTAAACTAATATATTCCAGGGTATTAACTAAATTGCAGCTAATAATAAATATTGTATTTATCATAATAAGAAACAATGTTTATGACATACTCTAACAACAATCTAGATACAGTTTAATAATAATTCTTAATTTACCAGAAATACATTTTCTAAAATAAGACATTTAAAGTACATTTGGAAAACGGGCTTTTCCTATTTCCTGAAAAGAAAAGATATCAATTCACATTTATAAAAAATTTATGAAACAAGCACAAGCAGTCATATGCATGTGCAAGCATAATTTTTATTTAATAGAAGAGAAGCCAGAATTATTTTGTGCATTATCAGAGAGGTATGGATAGCTGAGTCATCTGTGTCTCAAACCTGTTCACATTCTTCTTTGGCTGCACTCATCTCCTAACTTTTCCCTACCTGAACCACAGGCTTCCAGCCTACTTAATTGTTATATTTTCCCTTTTATTGCAGTTTATCCTTCGTTCCCTCATTTTTCCTCTTGGAAACATACTCTTCCATTTCACAAGTAATGGGTAGCTTTCTGGTTTTAGGAGTTGGTGACGTTCAGGGATGTGGCCATCAACTTCTGTCCAGAGGAGTGGGAGCGCTTGGACCCTGCTCAGAGGGACCTGTATGTGGACGTGATGGTGGAGAACTACAGCAACTTGGTGTCACTGGGTAAGGTCATCTTCCTGGAATTTATGGCAAGTCTCCTATAGGTAATCTCAGCTCTCCACATGGGAAATTACAGGGCTACCTTTGAAGAAACTTCTTCTCATTCTCGAAGGAATGTTGTAATACTTTGTTGAGTTCGAAATAGTATCATTGAGCCAAGCATGGGAACACATGCCTATAATTCCAGAACTGGTGAGGCTGAGACAGGAAGATCACTGTGAGTTCAAGGCCAACCTGGACTACGTAGATATAACAAAGCAAAGAGAATAAAACAAAGCCAAAAAAAAAAAAAAAACACCAAAAGCAAACCAGAAATGGGCTCCTTGAGCACCTTGATTTTATCCATACCCCAGGGAACTTCATCCCTCCTCCAGCCCTTCTGTAGCTGACTCTTCAAAGACCAAGCTGTCATATTTGCACTGTAGGGTGTGTATTCCTAACCTTTGTCAAAGAAACTGACTCACATACTATGTTCCCTTCAGACTTCCTACACCCTTGCTACTCATCGTGTGACTCCTTTGTCTAAGCCACCAGACAAAAGTCAGTAAAAAGGAAAGCACCGGAAAATGAGAGAGGGAGAGAAAAGGGCCAGACGACAGTTTCATTGGTTCGGGGGAGGAATATACATTGTTTTCTCAATGACTAGAAGCCATGATTTGGAATATTCATTGTTTGTGTGTGTGTGTGTGTGTTACATTTATCTTTTTTTTTGTAAAGTATCACATAAATAGTTAACATCAGCTTCTTCAGGGGCTGGCCAGAAATACAGCATGTCAAGTCCTATCTTGAACCTGCCCCAAAGAACACATTTACACAAGATCCGCCTATGATCCTGTGCACATTAAAGTAAGAAACACTGTTCTTTGTTCTTTTCTAACCCACTTTCAGGTAGAACAGCTAGCAACAGAGTCCTGATGTACTCCAGCTTTCAAGAGCTTCTGCACTTTGCATAGGGGTGGGTTAAATGAATAGAATGCATTCAATACTAAAGCGAATGCATCCCTTACAATAGATCTGAGGTTGGAAATTACATTCTAAGAGCTTTGATTTAACATTGACAAGTCCTCAACTGTCTCATGAAATATCCCGTTTTTGTCCTAGCAATTTAACACCAGTAGTTAGAAAAGCAAAGCAAAACAAAACAAAACAAAAAATAGCTGGGAGTTTGGCTCAGCAGCTTAAGCGCCAGCCTGGCAGGTGTGAGGTTGTGAGTTTGATCCCTGGTGCCACAAAAGAAAATGTAAATAAATAAATAAGTTAATCCTTCAACTGTCTGTGATGTAAGTATTGTTATATGTCTTTGCCGGGCGTGGTGGTGCACGCCTTTAATCCCAGCATTCAAGAGGCTGAGGTAGGCGGAGTGTTGTGAATTCCAGGCCCGCTTTGGCTACAGTGTGAGCGCAAGGCTGGCCTGAGCTACATAGTGCCACCCTGCCTCGAAAACTAGGGCCGGGAGTTTAGCTCAGCGGCGTAAGCGCCTGTTTGGCAGGCGTGAAGCTGTGAGTTCGATCCCCGGGGCCGCAAAAAAAAAAAAAAAAAAAAAATTAGCAGTAGCCAATGTAATATCAGTAGTTAGTACTATGCTGTATACTAGGCTCTGTTCTCAGCAGAGGAAATACACTCACTTATATAACCTTTACAACATCCTCTGGATGTAGGTACCACTTTATCCCCATTTTCTAGATAAGAATACTAAGACATACACATTTTAAATGACTTTCAAGGCCATATTGCTTTTGGGAGATGTTCTTTTTTTTTTTTTTTCTTTTTGAGACAGAGATTCATTATGCATTAGGCTGGCCTTGAACTCACTTTGTAGCCTAGGCTGCCCTCAAATTCACAGCAATCCTGCCTCAGCCTCTTGAGTACAATGAACTCTTAGAGTTAAATTCAGATCTTCTAAGAGACTTTTGGCTAGAGGTAAAGGAAACAAGCTACATGTTGTAGAAGGTTTAGACTCAGAAAAAATATAACCAGTCAAAGTATATAATGGTAAGAACTTGATTACCACTAAGAGACATACTTAGAAGGGATGTTGAATGACTACACCTTGGAACACAGGCCCTGGTTGATGGAAGCTCACGTTTTGTTTTAAGGTTACTGTTAGTATGAGAAAATAAGAGTCTCATTGAAGTGCTCTCAGTGAATCTTTCAGAAAACTATCAGGTGAGAACAATAAGATCCTAAGCATGGAAAAATCAAAATTGAGTTTATTGTCTAACAGTGAATTCAGTAAGTCTAACCCAGTTCACTTCCAGTAGGTGTGTTCTGTTTATGTTTTATTTCTGCTACAGAGGTGAGGGTTTTTTATCCTGGTAAAGAAAATAAAATGTGTGGTTTTCTTGTTTTGTTTCAGATTTGGAGTCAACGTGTGAAACTAAAAGTGTGCTTTCTGGAAAGGATATTTTTGAAATAAATTCTTCCCAATGGGAGATGAAGGAAAAAAAACCCTCGGCATTGAGGCATTCATTTTCAGAAATAATTGGAAGTGAAAAAGCAAAGTTGAGGGACTAATCAGCTATGAAAAAATACCCACATACAAAACAGTAAATCTCGTCTCCTACACCAAGGAATTCATAATAGAGACAAAACCTTTGTTTATAAGGAATGTGGGAAAGCTTACAGCCATGGCTCAAAACTTGTCCAACATGTGAGAACTCATACAGCTGAAAAACATTGTGAATGTAAAGAATGTGGGAAGAATTTTTTTAGTGCCTATCAATTTACTGTGCATCAGAGATTTCTCGCTGCTGAGAAACCGTATCAATGTAATCATGTGGGAAGACTTTCAACTGGGACTCCAGCCTTGTTAAACCTGAGAGAATCCATACTAGCGAGAAACCCTATGAATGTAAAGAATGTGTGAAGGCCTTCAGTCATGGTTATCACTGTACTCAGCATCAGAAAATTCATATTGGTGTGAAAGCTTGTGAGTGTGAGGAATGTGGGAAGGCCTTCTTTTGGAGCTCAAGCCTTGCTAAACACGAGATAATTCATACAGGTGAGAAACTTTATAAATGTAAAGAACGTAGGAAGTCTTTCAGTCATGGTTATCAACTAACTCAGCATCAGAAAATCCATACTGGTAAGAAATCTTATGAATGTAAGGTATGTGGACAGGCTTTCTGTTGGGGCTATCAGCTTACTCGACATCTGATATTCCACACTGGTCAGAGACCCTATGAATGTAAGGACTGCGGGAAAGGCTTTAATTGTGGATCAAGTCTTGTCCAACACAAAAGAATCCATACTGGCGAGAAACCTTATGAATGTGAAGAATGTGGGAAGGCCTTTAGCCGTGGTATTGCCTTATACAGCACCAGAAAATCCATACTGGCAAGAAACCTTTTGAATGTTAGGAATGTGGGAAGGCCTTCAGTTGGGGTTCAAGCCTCATTAAACATGAAAGAGTTCACACTGACCAAAAATCCTATGAATATAAACCATGTGGGAAGACCTTTGGTAGTGTCTATCAACTAAGTGTTCATCAGAGATTTAATACTGGTGAGAAAGGTCATCAGTGTGAGGAATTTAGGAACACCTTTACTAATGGTTCAAACTTAGATCAACTGGAGAGAACTGATAGTAATAAACCCTGTGGATATAAAGATTGTGGGGAAGCCTTTATATGGACAGCTTACTCAAGTGAGAAAATTTATGTTGATGAAACATTATGATGAAGAGAGATGAAGGAACGTTTTTGTGTATGGACAGTTTAACATGAGAAGAAATCTTACTCTTGAGAAGCCTATGAATGTAAGGAATGTGCTGTCTCCTGTGTATAGATCATAGCAAATATACACTAATAAGTCTTTTGAATGTAAGGAATATGTAAAGGTATTTAGACTTCTCTGTGATTTTATCAAATATCAATATAGATAGATAGATAGATAGACAGACAGACAGATGTGAAGCTCTTTAAATATAAGGACTATGTGAAGATCTTTACCCATGGCATAAAGTTTGATCAGCATCAAGAAATTTATACTTGTTAGAAATGTAAGAAATATAAAAAGGCGTGTAAATGTGGTAAACATCTCAAAGTACATCTGAGAATTCATCTGGAAGAGAAATTTTGAATCAGGAGAGTGGAAAGGCTTTTATTTATTTATTTATTTAATTTTATTTTTTGGTACCAGGAATCAAACTTACAACTTTGCACCTACCAGGCAGGCGTTTACACCACTGAGATAAATCCCCAGCCCTATTTTTTGAGAGGGTCTCACTATGCAGTTCAAGCTGGCCTTGAACTCACTTCATAGTGCAGGCTGGTCTCAAACTCACAATGATCCTCCTGCCTCAGCCTCCCAAGTGCTGGGATTAAAGGTGTGTGCTGCCACGCCCTGCTTAGAAAGACTTTTAGACAGATACTTCTGAAATTATTTTCTAGAGACTAGTGCCAGTTCACAAAATATTCACCTGCCCATTATGAAAGAAGTGCACACAAATTTTTGGAAGCTTGTAGCTCTTTGGTAGTATCATCATTTTCATTTTATTTTATAAAAATATCAGCCCATAAGTGATTAGAAATTGAAAACAAAGAGTTTGTCCCTTTCCAGGAATAATTTTAGAGACATCATTCACACTTTTTAAAGCATGGGATAAATAATAGGATTTAATTCAAATAAGTAATCCTGTCTCTGATGAGAATAGCAGAAAATTCATAATATACGAAGATACAGAAAATGGGAATCATAATTTTCTTATGCCCATGATAATGTGAGGGAATTTATACCAGGTGATAATGTACAGAGGCCTGCCAACACCATTCAATCTTTGTTATACTTTAGCAAATTTGTCCCTTTTAATGTCACAAATATAGGAAATCCCTTATACATGTCACAAATCATAGTTGTTGCCAGTGCACCTCCTTACTACTTGTGGGATGGTAGACCAAATGCTTTTTCTCTTTCATATTTAAATTAAGTGCTAATGATGGTAACTATCTTATTAGAGCTGTTGTAGAGATTGGGTGGATTTAGTATGTACCATATCCATTAAAGAGTATCTGGCATATTAACTGCTGTTCTTCATCTTTAACATTATGTCTTAGGGACAACCATTGGTGTAATGAATTTATTTATTTATTTATTTTTGTCTTTTTGAGACAGTTTTGCTACACAGTTCAGGTTGGCCTTGAACTCACTTTGTAGCCCATGCTGACCTTGCCTCAGTCTCCTGAGTGCTGGGATTACATGCCTGGCTTGGTGCAATGAATTTAGAAAACCCTCCCATAACCATTCACCCATTCTGGGAAAAATGGGTGAAATGAAAAATTGAAAGGATTTTTTAAGGTTTATCTCTTGCATAAAAAATTGAGGGTGAAAAAACCAGACTTTGGAGCCAGGCGTGGTGGTGCACTCCTGTAATCCCAGCAGTTGGGAGGCTGAGGCAGGAGGATTGTTGTGAGTTCAAGACCAGCCTGGGCTACAAAGTGAGCCCAAGGCCAGGCTGAACTGCTTAGCAAGACCCTGTCTCAAAAAGATAAAAAAAAAAAAAAAAGAAAGAAAGAAAGAAACAGACTTCGAAGAGTTTAGCAAAGCTATTTCATAGAATGACACTTGTTTCTCATGGTGAATTTCTTTCCTCATGGTGAAATTTAATATCTGTCTCCATCTTTTATGTTTTCCATAAAATGGAGTGAGAGCTAATGGCTTTCTTAAATGTATTTGGCTGGAACACTTCATAGATGGTGCCTTGTCTCAGCACTTCTGAAATGATGTATGAAGACTCACCAGTGCCAACTGATACTTGACAAAAAATGGGAATTCTCTGACCAAGAAACTGGTGAAGTTTTTTTGTTTGTTTGTTTTTGTTTTTGTTTTTTTTGAGACAGGGTTTCACTATGTAGTTCAGGCTGGCCTTGAACTTGCAGCAATCTTCCTGCCTCGGCCTCTCAATTGCTGGGATTGCAGGTGTGCACCATCTTGCCCAGATTCATGAAGGAAGTTGATGTAGCCATCGACTAAATCCCCTTTTAAGGAACAATCAAAAGCATTTCATTAGCTTCTCAAAATTGTTCAATTTTAAACTGGCACATTCCATCATATTACCATGGAAAGACCAATTCCCACTATCTATTATTATCTTAGGTATGTGAAACTGCATTGGGAATGCTGCCATAACCAAAAGAGGCTCTAGTGTAAGAAATGTCAATCACCAAACCTCGTTAGCTATCATTGAATGGCAATTAGCACCATGCTCTCAAATGTCTGCCTTCTACTGCTGTTTCTTTTATTTGTAAATAAAAATACTTCTTATGTATAGTGCAGGAATGGCTCCAGGGGCATTTGGTTTTTTGTTGTTCTTTGTTTTTATTATTGTTGTTCATTTTTTGTTGTGATACTGAAGCCAAAGCCTTTGCACTGAGCTACATGCCCAGCCCTCTTTCTTTTGAGACCTGGTCTCACTAAGTTGTCTAGGCAGGACTGGAACTTGTGATCCTCCTGCTTCAGCCTCCCATAGTTCTGAGACTACAGGTATGAGCCACCACACACAGCTGGCTCCTGAGTTTCACCAAATGCTATTTCATCTTTTCCTGCAGTTAAGTAATATTTATTTGTTAATGTGTTAATATATAATGACAGAGTCTTTTTTCTCCACATCAGTACATTTAAATAAACAAACAAAAAAAATGAGTACTTTGGATCCCAGAAGGAAGAGAGATGTATGCAGAACAAGTCTATGAAGATAAAAATGGGTAAAATTTTCTAGTATTTTGTGCAAGGTATAAACCCAGATTTCAGAGATTCCAAAAACCCTAAACAAGATTAATACGAAGAAAATCTTACCTAGGAATATCTTACTCAAATGGCTGAAAGTCAAAGGTAGTGAAAAAATCTTGGAAGTAGCCAAAGGAAAAGGGTTTTTTTTTTTCGGCACCAGGAATCAAACTCACAGCCTCACACCTGCCAGACAGGTACTTACGCCAGTGAGCCAAACTCCCGGCCCTAGTTTTTTGAGGCAGGGTTGCACTATTCAGCTCAGGCTGGTCTCGAACTCACAATGCTCCACCTATCTCAGCCTCCCTAGTGCTGGGATTAAAGGCATGCACCCACGTCCGGCTTAAAAGGATACATTTCATACAGAGGAGTAAAAGTAACTCAAAGGACTTCTGATCCTAATTTAATTACCTGTTTGTGTGCATATATTTTCCAAACTGTCTACCACAATTCTATATCCAGAAAAGCACCACAAATAAAGGCATTTAGAGCTCAGGGTGTAGTTTAATGGGGAATATTTGCCTACAGTGTGTGAGGCCCTGAGTCATTCTCAGCACTGAAAAAGAAAAGCATAAAGGAATTTCTGGAAAAATAAACTGAATATTTATCACTACCATTGGTAGGCTTACAGAAAAGCAAATTAAGTTCTCCAAACTGAAGGCAAATGATATCAGATGGAAATTCAAATCTTTGAGAAGGAACACAGAGCATGGCAAATGGGAAAGCTGAGGTTTCTCATCTCAATTTCTTTAAAATATATGATTTTAAAATTCCAACGGGAGGCCGGACATGGTGGCACACGACTTTAATC
>RJWM01023990.1:0-31230 GCA_004363535.1 Dasyprocta punctata | reverse complement strand
TTTTTTTTTTTTTTTTGCCTTGGATGGTATTTATCTACACTGTTCTGTCTTTTACAGATGGGAAGTGTCTTAATGGTATAGTCTCTGTACTTTTTAAAACGTTCTCATGTAAAGTGATTTTCAGCTACGGTTAACTGGAGCTTGCTGAAGTACATGGAAAGTTCTATACTTTGCTTCATAATATTTTTGATATTTCTACATTTTCTGCTTCTTTCATCTGGACTATGTTTAACTTCTTGATTTCACATCTTTCTTTGTGTTTTAATTAAGCTCACTTAAATCCTTTTGGAAAGAGCTATATTTTAAATTCCTTTTATTGGCATACAGCTTTGGGCTTTTCATTGTGCCACCAATTTTGAGGAAAATGTTTCATAGTTCTTTAAGCACTGATGTTTTAAATATATATTTTGTCTTTTATTTTTTGTGTTTCTGAGGTGCCTTGAACTCACTTTGTACCACAGAGTGGCCTTGAACTCACAGCAATCCTCCTGCCCCTGGAGTGCTGGAATTTTAGGCATGTGCCACAATGCCCAGCTCTTAAAATATATTCTAAATGTTAAGAGGGTAAAACACAATGCTCAGAGTCTCAAGGAAGATTTTGCTATGTTAATGGTCTATACAAAATAAGTGTAAAATGTAGAAGAAATTAATCACAGATTACAGCAGAAGAAATTAATTACAGAAATAATGGAGTGCCATTATTTCCCAATAATCAGAGAGGGTATGACAGAATCCAGTATTCCCTGATTTTCTAGTAATAAGACACATTTTTCGAGGGCAAGCTGCTGCCTAGTAAAGGACCACATTCCCCAGGGTCCCTGGCAGTGAGAGCAGCTGCATTAGCAAGTTTTGAGCAATAGGATATAGATCACAGGGTCTCCGTAAGCAGTCTCTTTAACATGGAAGATGACATTGCTTCTTCACTTTTGCCCGGTCTGCTCCCTGTAATACCATCTGTCTTTGACTACAAGAGTTAGTCCAAACCCTAGGAATAGTGAAGGAAGCAGCCTGGGTATCTGATGACTTTGCAGAACTCTCTTTTTTATAAGTCTTGGACAGCCTACCTTCAGGCATCAGTTATGTGAGAGAAAAATGAATGTCTCTTGTCTTTAAGCTAGTGTCATTATGTGTTTTGCTTTTATATGTAGCCAAGCTTTATAATCCTGATAGAGATGATAGATCTCTTGAAAGTAGACAAGGGAAGGTTGGAAATCCTTTTTAATTTTCATGGTTTTAAAAATTCTGATCCAGATAGCAAAGGAAATTTGAAGGCAGCTGAGTTTAGAGAATCATATCTTGTTGAGAAAGGGAATGAGGGTGGGAAATGCCATAGGGTTAACCGTGAGAGCTTAGCAAGCAGGCATGTCTGAGATACAACTGGTCCAAAACTCATGTGGCCAGAGAGACGGAAGAGATGGGATAAGTTTTCACATCAGATCATCTAGCTATTGCTGAGAAATTCTCTATCTAAAACAAATGACTAGAAACAAGCGGTAAATCAGCCTAAAAAGGAAGTATGGACAAACCGAGAGTAACTGAGTCTGAATGAGAATACCTGAGCACAGTCTTCTTCTTTATAAAGTTTTGTTTCACTTTTATAGATTTTAATATTTATAATTTTAGTATAGCATTTATAAGTTTATAGTGTTAAGCAAAATATGTGAAGCAACCTCCTTAATTGACTGTACAATCATGTACTGATTTTCTAATTTATATTCATGGAGAGATTCTGTTGCTTTTCCACTTGTTAAAATAGTGCCCTGGCATAAGCTATAAAAATTGCCAGAAAAGTGCCAACAAGGGGATAATTAACTTCTCAAGAGCTGGTCTGCTCTCCTAAACCTAAGTATGATGAATATCAATCAACTCACTTCTCTTTTTTTCCGCAGGTGATGGATATTGAATCCAGGGCCTTGAGAATGCTAATCATATGCTCAACCACTGAGCTATATGTCCCCAGCCCAATAAGAAAGACAGCTTTACCCCAAAAGAGACAGCCCCGATGGCTACTAGGTTTTTCCTAGATGTAGCTCTTCTTCATACTGGGTGGAACCGTTTACTTCCATATTTCCCTATGTAAAACTTCTGGAAAACTCGTGTCCTATGGCTGCTCACACAGCCAGCATCAAATCTTGCACCTGACAATACTTGTGTGCACTTTTATCTCCTGTCCTCACTAACAAACCTTCTGCCCAAAGCTTGGATGCTCTGTGGTTTTCCTAGATGGAACTTAAGCCTGCAGGCTGTAACCCCTTGCCTGCCTGTGTGAATGCAGCCCTGGAAATCACCCTGCAGCTAAGGGGATGTGGTTGACCTGCCCTGGGCTCCAACTCTGGGAGCCTTTCCGTCACTTACTTCACTGGGCTCTGTCTGCTGCTCCCGGTTCTGAAACTTAGTTTATTTCCAGCTATCTTTCAAGCTATCCCTACAAATTTTCTTTTTGTCACTGTTCTTTCCATCCTTTTAAGGCACATTTTGGCATAGCAGCACCTCAATTCTAGGTAGCAATTTCTACATTAGTTCTGGGGGAGTAACACTCATACCACACATAGCAACAAAATTTAAAGAATGAGATCTTAAGCTAATTAATCGTATTTTGTCTGACCTTGAAATTTCTATACCAGGTTTCTTTTGGTTAATATTTATTTGGTGGCTCTTTTCCTTCCTTTTTCTTTTCTTGATTATAATATTGTTTTTGACTTGTATTTCTCTTATACAATATGTACCTGAATTTTTATTAGAAGATTCCACTGAAAAAATGTTTGTATTGCAATTAATGTACCAAACTCATATGCATTATTGTGATTCCAACAAACTTAGGCATTTTTTCTGTCATGTTTTGTTCGTATATTCTATTTGACATCAGTTGTCCTTGCCTATTTACCTTTCTTTCTTTGGATCAATCAAGATAACTTTACTCTTCTTACTTTTTTCTACCAATATTAAAATTATACAATCTAGCCTTATTCTTTTAGTGACTATCCTCATATCATCTAACACGCCAGTTTATATTTTTCTAACAAAATTTAAGCTAATTCCTACTTTTAGCCTATTCTTTTTTTGTTTTAAAAAGCAAAGCAGAAAAACGATACAGAATTTCAAAAAATAGTAGGAAATTAACACTAATTAATATATTGCATATTGCTATCTTAGAAATAGTTGTTCAGGTTACAAGATTTAGGCACAAAAAATGATCAAACAATCAAACAATGAAAGCACAAACTGTTCTTTTTGATGAACTAACAGAGATTAGTAGTATAGTTATCTATATTGTGTGTATATATATATATACATACACACATACATACATATATATGTATATATACATACATGTAATCATATCTCTTCTTCCTTTTCTCCATTCCCCTATCCCAGTTGTTCTTTCCTTTTGAGAACTTTCTTTCCCTTTCACTATCATAATATCTATTGTACATTTTGGATCTTACTACTTTGTTTTTTTTTTTTTACACTAGGGAGACAATACGATATTTACAAATGTGAGATTATTTCACTTGTGAGTATGGTCTCAAGTTGCCTCCATTTACCTATAAATAGCCTCAAGATTATCCTTCTTTATAGTTGCATAATATTCCATTGTATAAAAATACCACATCTTTTTTTACCCATTTCATGGTTGATGGGCATTTGGGTTTTTCCAAGATTTAGCTATTACAAATTGTGCTGCTATAAACATGGGTGCACAAATATTGCTGTAGCATGACATTTTCAATTTTTCTGGGAAAATACCCAGAAGGGGAATAGCTGGGTTGAATGGGACTTTGAATCCTAGCTTTTTGAGGAATCTCCACACTAATTTCCACAGTGATTGTACCAGTCTACACTCCTACCAACAGTGGAAAAGTGTTTCTTTTTCCTTACAGTCCTGCCAACATTTGGTATTGGTTGATTTCTTTTTCTTTCTTTTCTTTTCTGTTTTTTTTTTTTTTTTTTTTTTTTTTTTTTTTTTTTTTTTTTTTTTTTTTTTTTTTTTTTTTTTTTTTTTTTTTTTTTTTTTTTTTTTTTTTTTTTTTTTTGTACCAGGGATTGAACTCACAACCTCACATTTGCCAGGCAGGCACTTACGCTACTGGGCTAAATCCCCAGCCCCTATTGGTTGATTTCTTGATGGCAGCCATTCTTTCTGGAGATGGAATCTCAATGTTGTTTTAATTTGCATTTCTCAACTGACCAGTGACGTTGAACATTTCTTCATATATTTATTTGCCACTTGTATTTCTTCATCTGAGAAGTGCATATTCATCTCAGATGCCCATTTTTGGATTGGGTCTTTGAATTTGGGGACCTGATGTTTTTTAATTCTTTATATGCTCTAGATATAAGTCCTTTGTCTGAGGGACAGCTGGCTAAAATTCTTTTCCATTCTGTGGTTTTCTTCTCACTCTGTTGGTGATTTGTTTTGAAGTGCAAAAATTTTTTTAATAAGATGAGATCCCAGTTGTTGATTCTTTGACGTACTTCCCATGTGGTTTGCGTTTCGTTCATGAAATCTTTGCACACCCCTATGACTTCAAGATTTCTACCTGCCTTGTCTTCTAGTAGATTTAGTGTTTCTGTTTTAATGCTTAGATCTTTGATCCATTTTGACTTTAGTTTAGTGCATGGTGATAGACATGAGTCTAGGTTCAGTCTTTGGCACATGAAAAGCCAATTTTTCCAGCACTATTTATTAAAGAGGCTGTCTTTTTTTCCAGTGAACATGTTCAGCCCGTTTGCCAAAGACAAGGTGGCTGAGTGTCTTTGTAGCTGTGTCTGCATCTTCTAATCCGTCCCATTGATCCTCAGGTCTTTTTTTTTTTTTTTTTGCCAGTACCATGCTGACTTTATCACAGTAGTTTTGTAGTATAATTTCAAGTTGGGGATTGTAATGCCTCCTGCCTTGCCTTTGTTGCCCAGGATTGCCTTTGCTATGTTAGGTCTCTTCTGTTTCCAAATGAATTTTAGGAATGATTTCTCTAGATCTGTGAGGTAGGTTAATGGTATTTTGATTAGGATTGCATTAAATCTGTATAACAGTTTGAGAGTATGACCATTATTTACTATGTTGGTTCTTCCTATCCAAGAGCAAGGGATATCTTTTAATTTTCTGACATCCTCTTCAGTCTCCTTTTTTAGTGTACTATAGTTTTCAATGTACAGGCCTTTTGCATCTTTTGTTAGGTTGATTCCGAAATATTTCATTTCTTGGATGCTATTGTGAAAGGTGTCATTTCCATAATTTCTCTCTCAGTGAGTTTGTTATTTGTGTACAGGAATGCTATTGATTTTTGAGAGCTGACTTTGTATCCAGCTACACTGCTGAATTTGTTTCTTAACTCTAGCAGCCTTTTGATGGAGTTTTTAAGGTCTTCTATGTAGAGTATCATGTCATCTGCAAATAGTGATGATTTAACTTCTTCCTTTTCTATGCTTATCCCTTTTATTTCTCTCTCTTGTCTAATTGCTCTGGTTGAAGTTTCCAGCACTATACTGAACAGGAGTGGTGATAGTGGACATCTTTGCCTTGTTTCTGATTTTAGAGTGAAAGATTTCACTTTTTGTCCATTTAGTATGCTATTGGCTATTGTTTTGTCATAGATGGCTTTTATTAGATTGAGGGAGAGACCATCTATTTCAATTTTCTGTAGGGTTATCATGAACAAGTGTTGGACTTCATCAAAAGCTTTTTCTGCATCTATTGAGATGATCATGTGATTTTTGTCTTTGGCCCTGTTGATACAGTGTATTACATTTATTGATTTGTTTACGTTGAACCATTCCTGCATTCCTGGAATAAATTCCACTTGGTCAAGGTGTATAACCTTCTGGATGATTTGCTGCATTCTATTTGCTAGTATTTTATTGAGACTTTTTGCATTCATTAGGGAGATTGGCCTATAGTTCTCCTTTTTGGTTGGGTCTTTCTCTGCTTTTGGTATCAGAGTAATACTTGCCTTCAGGAATGAGTTAGGGAGAACTGCTTCCTTTGCAATTTGATTAAAGAGTTTGAGGAGTGGTGGTGCTAAATCTTCTCTAAATTTCTTGTAGAATTCTGTAGTGAATCCATCAGGACCTAGACTTTTCTTTGTTGGTAAGTTTTTAATTACATTTTCAATTTTAGCAACTGATACTGGGTTATTCAAAATTTTTATATCTACTTGATTCGATTTTGGTAATTCATATGTTTCTAGGAATCTGTCAATTTCCTCTGTGTTTTCCAGCCTGTGTAAGTAAAGATTTTCAAAGTTGGTTTTCATGATCTGAATTTCCACAGGATCTGTAATAATTTCACCCTTTTCATTCCTCATTGTATGAATTTGAGTTTTTTCTTTTTTTTTCTTAATAAGGTTGGCTAGGGGTTTATCAGTTTTGTTTATTCATTCAAAGAACCAACTCTTTGATTCATTAATTCTTTGTATTGTTTTCTTAGTCTCAATTGCACTAATTTCTGCTCTGCTTTATAATTTCCTCCCTTCTTTTTAGCCTACTCTTAACTCAAAGCTCTGAGCTTGCTTTACTTGCTTTTGAAACTCTGCATTTTAAAAAATGTTTTAATTTTTTTGGGGACCAAAAATCAAACTCAAGACCTTGCACTTGTTAGGCAGGTGATTGTGCTGCTGAGCTACATCCCGGCCCTCCATTTTGTTTTACATGGTTATTACTTTTATTATTTGTACTCAAAATTAAGTTACATTTACCGTAATATTGTAGTGTATCCTATGTCCATATCTTCTTGCATCTAATTCTTCTCTTTGGGTTCAGTTTACTTTTTCAAAAGGTGAGGATTTATGAGTAGTAAAATTTCTAAGTTCTCGTATGTTTGAGAACATCTTATTTTACTCTTATTCCTATAGTTTGACTGGGATAGAAATCTAGGTAGAAAGATTTTGCATTAGAACACTGTTACTCCTACTCCATCTCTCCTGATCTATGTGGTGGAGGATATACACACATACATCTATGTCTACATCTAAATCTCTATCTTCTGTGTGCTTCATTTTGAATAGTGTCTATTAGTATGCCTTCAAATATAATTCTTTTTGTTTGCAATGTTTAGTCTACTCTTAGCTCCATGAGGATCTGTTTTTAAAAAAATTATTAACCGCAGACGTTTACCTCTAGAAGTTCAACAAGCATCTCTATAACATCTTCCAGTCTCCATTCAGCTTTTCAAGTGTATGGAATACTGTTAATGAATATTTTTACCATCATGTCTGCTAATTCTAACATCTATCTCAATTCTGGGTCAGTTTCAATTGGTTAAATTTTTCCTGCATCACAGGTTATATTTTCCTGCTTCTATGCATGCTTGGAAATTTTTTTATTGGATGGCAGACACTGTGAATTTTACCTTATTGATACTTAATATTTTTGGGTTGTGTTACTGATCTTTGTTTTGTGATTCAGTTAAGCTACTAGGAAACAGTTTGACTCTTTAAATAGTGCAGGCAGAACCAGAGCTGTGTTTAGTCCAGGGTTTATTATTCCCTGTTACTAAGGTACTTGCCCCATGTGTGTGAAGTATTTTAGTTTGACCAATAGGAACAGGTATTATTCTCTTTCTTGCATGGAAACCTGGAAACCCATAGCAGTAATCTGAGCTATTTATGGGAATCACATTTTGCTCCCCTCTCTCAGGGATCACACTGACATCTGATGTCTAATATCTTGAAAATTGTTGTTTCTTATATTTTCTTCCTGATAACAAATTCGTTTGCTTATTCAATTACACAGGCTGAGCACCTCAAACCTGAAAATCTGAAATCTGAAATGGCTCCAAATCTGAAAATTTTTAAGTACCAACAGGATACTCAAAGAGCTTTGGATTTTGGATTTCAGGGTTTTAAATTAGTGATGCTCAGCTGGTAAAGCATATGCATACATTAAAAATTTCATAACACTTCTGGTCCTGAGAATTTGGATAATCTGTATTATGAAGCAATCTGTGTAATGGCTGAGGCCTCCAGTTCAGAGAGGCCTTTACTTTCTCTAAACATCAGTCTTCTCTCTTCCTCACTTCCCTTCTTATCCAGCTTAGTGCCATGACCTAGCCAGTGGACTCAATTCCCTTTCCCTTTCTGCTCATTCAACCCAGATTACATGGTAGGTGTTCGATACATTTTTAAATGAATTTATAAACAAATGAATGATAAAATGGAGAATATACGCAGTTAATCCACACCCCCTGAAGCAGGGCCTTCACACTGAACTACATCCTCAGTCCTATTTTAAATTTTTAAAATTTTTGAGACTGAGTTTCACTAAGTCAATAAGTTGTCCAGTCTGGGCTTGAACTTGGGATCTGCTTGCTTCTGCCTCCCAGGGTGCTGGGACTACAAGGATGCACTACCATGCCCAACTTTCAGGAGTTCATTGTATCTGAGCCATGTTCTTAGGTAAAACAACCTCTGTAGCATTAGTCAGTACCTTTGCTACACGAGGTTGAGTAAGGTCACATCCCTATCACGTAAGCACCTACTGTGTAGAATCTCTTGCTAGTAGAGCACTCTACAGGTTAGTATGTGGGTAATGTAACTAATTCAGCTCTAAAATACCAAAGGGCTCGCTGAGACATTCTATCCTAAAAGTTGGTTCCTGAAGTCTGGAAAAGTTTTAAGATAAAAAGCAAGCTTGCTCATCTTTATATTATAACCAGACCCTGAGATTAGCATTGCCTCCCTTTTATATAGGATGTAGTATTTACCCATGGATGGAGTTGGTAGAAATTAGGGAAGCAGGAATAACAGAAAACCATAATAAGCTAAACATGAATAATGTTACTTCAATGTGCGTATCTGAAATACACACACAAGTCTGCGGAGAAGAATACAAATTTGAATACCTCTCTGAGTTAGAGCTGAAATGTAAATACTGAGTTAGGGTCAAAATGTATATTATTTGCAAATATGACATGATACTAACTCTGAGGGGGGTCATTCTGATGTTCACCAAATATTTCTAGCTCTCATCTCTGAATACAAGACTCCACTGTTTTTCCTGGCTTTCTTGTGGCTGGCTGACTAGAGCCATGTAACTAGTTCTAGCTGTGATACTGAGTCATTTCCAGCCTAAAGCATTGAACTGTGGGTGTAAGAACCTGCAGAGTTCTCCTCCTATCGTGGATGGTAACTGGCAGCGTTAGAGCCTGGCCTACCAGCCAGAGTCCCTGACTCTCTATATTGAACACAGCCCCCTGCCAATATGTGTTATGAACAGGTAATATTAGCAAGAAATAAGTCCATGGTGTTTTAAGTCACTAAAATTTTAGAGTTTTTTGTTACTATAGCATAATCTAGTTTTATCCTGACAGATATATCTGCTTTTGTTCTATTCTCTGGACAGAATTATCTTGGGGATGAATACTGATAAGAGTCCAGGATCACTGAAAAAGTAATAAAGTTAGGAAACAGAGGGCCAAGCGCAGTAATTCATGCCTGTAATTCCAGAGATGTGAGAATCTAAGGCAGGACGATTGCAAATTCAAGTACCACTTGGGCAACTTAGTGTAACTCTGTCTCAAAATACATAACTAAGAGGGGCTGTGGATGTTGTTCAGTGGCAGCAGGTCCCTGGGTTTGATCCCCAATACCACAAAAAAGAAAAAAAAAGAATGAAGGAAGAAAGGAAAGAAAAAAGAAATAGATCAAATGGAACCATACTAAGACAAATACACATTGAGTGCAACAATTTTGGCAGACTTAGCAGATTTTATTGTTGTTACTACTACTATCATGATTATTATTATTTTTTAAAAAGCAATCTGAAGATTATTATCATTATATTCAATGACTCATACTTGATGGTAGACATATAGAAGGAAGAGAGATCATTCTAATTTTTAGATCACTCAGGCTGATGCAATAGTATTCCTAACTTGTACACCATGAATTTTGTTCTCTATTGGTTTTTTCTCTCTCCTAAGCAGACTACACAATTCTCTTAGTTAAGGGTATTTAATACTCTTAATGTACTTTTGGAACAGTCCTAAAGCACAACAAAATCAAGCTGAAGGCCGGCTTTCCTTGCTACCAGGGAACTGGCATCAGAATCCACTGTTGTCCATCTCTTGGGCTGATTCAACAGATGGGTCGATTCTCACATTTTCATTTCTTGGAGCTTCCAGAATTAATGCAAACCATGAGCATGGGGGTGGGGGAGGCTAGAGAGGGGAAGTACATTTTCAGTCAACAATGTTTTTGGAGTGTAAGTCTTTCTCACTGGCAAGCAACTCAATGAAGCAAATCAAATGAGAGATATTCTTTAAATCTGATCCTTCATAACGTTTGTTTTGGTTTTTGGGACATGTGCTCTGTTAGGTTTATTTTCCTGTTCATTGTTCCTGGTCTGTGGTGCTTTTACTTTTTCAATATTCCCATTTACCATTCTTAATTAGAAATGATCCAAAGAACCCCAAAGCTCAAGTGGCACATTAAAAATTCATGAGTGGGTAACAGAATAAAAGGTATATTGAGAGGAACCATCATTTACCAGAATTCTCTGAATTGTCACTGAGCAAATCACACTGAAGTTTTCCCCACCTGGCCATGCACGTGGGCTTTCACTGTCTACTTCTTCTTCTGATTATAGCTCCTTTAATTAAACCTGCTTTGCTACATTCAGTTGCCATGCATGTTTACCTGTCCTGACCCTGAAACTCAGATTTTAGCTTTGCCTATCAGCTTGTGCCTCAAATCTGCCTTCCATCCTAACATTATCTGGAACTCAAGGAGCATGCTACTTGCTTTTGCCAAGTATGACATTATTCTGCAGAATGCCTTCCTACTCCTCTGTGGTGCAGCAGAGGCATGCACTTATGGTCTGGTTCTATTAAAGACAGAGAATATTTCTCTCTGTATTTCTGTGCACTAAGGAGATTACGTTTGCTCTGTGTATTATGCAGTTACAATTACAGGCATCAGTACATACGCGGGGCATACAATGAAAACCAGCAGATGAGGATCCCTGCCTCATACACTTACATTTTGGCAATCACTAGGTCAATTACTAGTATAGTCTGACATAGAGCCTATAGGACTGTACTGATTCTTCATTTACCTAATGATTTGCATCTACATATAAGTAAGTTTTTGTATTCTATAGATGAAGTCAGACACACATTCAAAAGTAAATTTTTATCAGGACAATCCAAAAGAAGGTTGATCCATACCAGGTGGTTAGAGTGAGCACATGTATTAATCCAGGAAAAGAGAAAATAACCAAATGTTGCATTCAATATCTCATAGCCACAGAGAGAATGTGATCTTGTTGCTACTACACCACCTAACTCCTGACTAGGATCTGAATTGGGATGGAGTTGTCCCATGCAGTCCTCATCTGAAGGGGTTAACCAGTGTCACACATAGCTATGGGAGACAACCTCCCAGACTTAGCCTTGCAATGCTTCTCTAGAGATAAAGCTTGGAACCCTTACACAACGAACGGGAGGGTGTGTGCATGTGCACACTGGTATCCTGAGCTCTCCTCTCATTTGGCTTCAGCCTCAATAACTTGTCTTGTGGGGACAGAACGATATAGCTGGGAGGAGGAAGCCAAATTCTCTTTAACTCCTAAGCCTGCTGCCTAAATTTAATGAGCCATAAGTGGGATATGGGAAGAGGAAGCAGGCAAGCTACATTTGCACCACAACTGTGAGTGGGCTGTCTTCCTGCTGTCAGGGACTTAGATCTAGGCTGAGCATATCTATTAGCTGGGTACAAGGAATAGATTCTACATGAACTATGATCCTAACACTCTAGTGCAGATTCTTGCATTTCTTTACTGGGTCTCCTGGGGGCACTGTCCTGTTTGTGATAAACGTAAACGGGCTTTCTCAATCTTTGTTCCAGTGCCTGGGATGGGTTTCACGTAGGCAAGGTTGGAAACTGTGCTTCCTCCCACTGCTGATTTTTACCGAGCCCTGGGTTCAATCCCTTCCATGGTGGTCTGTTAGGGAATTTGTATTTTAAAACTCTTAAGGACAAAACAAATGCTTTATTACATTGCTCGGAATCTGCAATGCCTTTTTCAGTTTCTGGAGATACTTTATATCATATACTCCTTACACTCTTAGTTCCTAGACTCATGTAGAACTTGGGCCAAATTTTGATTTATTTTCAAGACTCTCACCATGTGAACTTGAGGGAGGTAAACCACCCCATAGGGTGAGGCACTTATCATTCTGAATGGAATCCAGATCCCTCTCACCTGGGCAAGTGTCACATTAGAAACACTCCCCTCAAATCCTGGTAGGTGCTGGGGACAAAGTCCCAGGTTCCCACCTGACTTCCAGGGCCTCTTCCTGGGCACCCTCTTGGCACCAATGCAGGCATGAATGCTGGGAGAGAGGCCATCTTACCTGAGAGCTCCTACCTGCTCTTAGATTTTTTTCCTATGGTGCAGGGATTGAACCCAGAGCTTCATGCATGGTGGGCAAGTGCTCTACCATTGAGCTATACCCTCCACCTCTCCTGGATGAAACTGTTCCCTCACAGACTTCAGGCTTTTTTGGTAGCAATAATGAAGAGAGATTTCTAAAACCCTATGTTATAGCAGCACCCTCACCCCACCCTCTCTCCAATGTTCACAGCCTCATTACCACCATCTGCCTTGAGACCATCATCCCTATATTCCTGATTGTGTCATCCCCAGAACTCAGGCCAGCCATTACCATCGACTCTGGATTGCTGTGGGAGTCTCCAGAGTCTAAACCACCACATTGCTTTGGGCATAACCCTTGATATTCCTTCGCCACGTCAAATATTTATGAAAGGGACTGTGTCTACTGTCATTACTGTTGCTGTCTTAGCTCAATCCTTCAAACCTCTCTTCCCACTCTTGGCTTCCAGTACTTTCTTTTATAAAAAATTTAATCCAGAAGAATCAGTTACTCAGATTTCCAAGACCTGGGATGCAGTAGGAAATGGGCTGCGGTGGTGGTCAAGGTAATCATGTTTGCAGCCCATCAGACTCGATGGTCTAACTACTTTCTCACTGTAATTTCTCGAGCATTCATTCCTCAGATGCCAGAAACGTTGGATTGGTGGCTTCATGGCCTCTCCCAGAAGGCATGCACCCATTTAGCCCTAAAAGCAGCCTGTGTCATTAAGCTGAAATGTCATCATTTTTATTCTGCAACACCAGCTAAGCAATTGGACACTGCAGGGGTCTCCCTCTTTAGGGACTTATTCCATCCCTAAAACTGTTTGAGTGGCCTGGCAGGACAGGGACAGTATCTAGATCTTGATGACAGCCTGGCTTTGAGGCTTATACTCTATAGCTTTCACACAAGTTGGTGGGTTGAACAGTTCTGTAAATACCAACAAATAAAGTGACATGTCAGAATCGTCAATACCAAATGGGAACACAGGGAGAGATGGAAGAGTCCAAAGCTTCTACTTCCATTGCTAGCTTCTAGTTGGCCTTAGAGGAACACAACTGTAGAAGTCAATTTTAATACTAATTCCTTCCTTTCAGGGCCAAATCGCCCACACAAGTCCTCATGAATCTATGAGATACTAGAGCAATGTATAGAGTGCCATGCCAATATAATCTAAACTCTACTTCTAAATGAACTATGTTTAAAGTCCACTCCATCCTTGTTTTTCCCTTAACCACCATCACCACCACCATAACCACCACCCAGCAGAACTCACTCTGTCTCCACCAGAAAACTCCACGTTGTGCTTGGGTAGAAGGACAATGTAAAGGTCATCACTGACAGGCACCAAGATCTTCGGATATCCTTACAAATAGAAATTACATTCCTTATCCCATCATCCCAGAAACTCAAAGGCAAATACATACAAGCTCCGTCTCCCAGCACTACTTCTGACCCTCTGGCTATCATTATTCACATCCAAACCCACCCATGGGTTTGGCATGGATGGAAAATCATGCCACTAGTACTCTTGGTGATCATGAGTAAGATCTGACATACACTGGTGCTGAGAAATTTCCCTCTGGAGTCAGGACAGGTTTGCAGAACTGGTAAAAGTAGGATTTAAGGGCAGATCTAAGAACCAGCTACATGTCTTCTTTGAACCCCTGACTTGAGATTCTACAAGTCACAAAACCCAAATCTAGGAAGAATGGTGTCAGAGCCTGGGAAGCCCCTTTGAGTTGCTGAGAGACATTCAGGTAGCCAATATAAGCAGAAGGAAGGTGTGTTAGAGGCCACTTATCCTTTGCATCTGTCTACACTTTCAGTTTTCTAAACTTGCCCTCCTTTCTAGAGTATGGATTTGGAATTTGTCTAAAAGACTTAAAATCACTATTGCTGGCCTTCAACACTTGTGCTATGAACATATATTTTGGTACAAACACGTGCACACGCACGCACACACACACACACACACACACACAATGTTGGATCATGGTCTGAATCCCCTCTGAAGTGCTCTGGCACTGACTGAGCTAGTTGAATCTCCTTCATTCTACTCTCTTCTCCTCAATCCAGTCTATCTTTTCATAGGCTCAGTCCCTGTGTTGCAGTTGGCACGAATTATGTTTTTAGAAGAATATTTTCATTCACGCTGTGGAGTCTAAAACTTAGCGAGTGCATGTTTGGATCTTTTACCAATATGGAATTTCTAATCATTCAAGATTTAGTCAATTTGACATGGTCACATGCGAAATATGAGTATATATACAGTGGATGTGGGATCCTAGAATACCCCCTTGTTTACCTTGCTTTTGGACTGCTGATGCCTGCTTTTCTCTGCATGGGCCCAGAACTCTAGAATAGCATTCCTCATTCCACCTTTCTCTTCTCCAGGTATGTTTTCCTTTCTAATGGAGCCCATTCTATGTTGAAGCGCAGCTAACTGATGAGTGCATACAGCAGGTACAAAGAATGAAAATGGGGAGCAGCTCCCATGGACTACAATTCACATCTAGAATATACCTGAGTGTTGATTATTTCTGTGTGATTCAGAGACCAACTCTACTATATGATATGTTCTTTGAGGATAGAATTATTTCTAATCCACTGGACAGGGTCTGATGCACAGCAAGTGCTTAGCCTATGTTTATTGAATAATTGAGTGGTCCTAGTGGTAGTATGTGCAGAGTATCAGTGAGTTGGGAGAGAAATGAGGGGGAATTCTACACATTCTAGAACCATGGTCTCATAGATGGTAAAAGGCCTCACAGAAACTTAAGGGAGGCAGCTCCTTGAGACGCACAGGTTCACCATTAATGAGAGTCAACAGGAGACCTCACAGGCAAGTCCTGAGAATGACAATTTTATTCTTTTCATTTTTTTGTGGGGGAGAGGGTATATTTAAATACCCTAGAATGTGATTCCTCGGTTACCAGATTTAGCAAAATCCACTCTCATTTTGCTGTGTGTTTTAGTGATAAGGCAAACTTTCAATTATCTCCACTAATGAAATGGAAGCAATGGTATATATAATCTAAATGTCATTTCTATTTGGCTTTGGAAAGTATTATGTGTGTTTTTTCCTAGCAGGTTTGCTCTCTTAATGAATAGTTCTAGCTTAGGCTAATAATAAAATGAGTTGGCATTTTCTCTGTATAATACCTGGTAGGAGAAGAGGAGAAATGTGCTTATGCTGGAGGAAATCCACGCAGTTAATCACCATAGTTAATCACTCATGTGGGTAACCTACTTGCAGTAAGTGGGACTTTGAACACAACAAAAGGCAGACAGCACCTACATGTCCCAGATCTTAATGACCCAGGACCCTGCTATAGCTAGTGTCATGAAGAATGTGAAGGAAGAGCACCAAGCTAAGAGCAAGGGAACTGGGGTTCTTAGATTTGATGGCCCATGGGAAGCCACATAACCTCTTCGTGTTTGATTTCTCCTATCTGTAAAATGTGACCAGGACACCTGCTCTGCCTACCAAATAGGTTAACTGGTTAGGAGGAAGCAGTGGGCAGAAGGACTGGTGATATTAATGCAGCTATGGAAATGTACAAAAATGAAGGACTGTATGTACTTCCTTTCCTGGACATGTTCCTTGCCTTAACTCCTCCTTTGCTTGGGATCTTGGGCTATGGCTTCTGAACCCTACCCCATTAATAAATAGTTCCATTCCTTAAGGATTTTGCTCTGCAAGGATAACTACACTGATACTGTTCACATATCCCAATGAATAAGCACATCCTTTCTTGTGTAGTTGTTTCATTTTAATGGGAACTTTCCGGCTACAGTGACTTAGTGATGCTGCAAATGTGGATCCTGCCCCAGAAACAACAGTATTATCTGGGAATTTGTAAGAGAAGAAAATTTGTGTGTCTAGCCCAGACTACTGAAGCATAAACTCTGGGAATGGGGTCCAGCAATCTGTGTTTTGACAAGCTCTCTAGGTGATTCTGATGCATACTCAAATTTGAGAACCACTGCTTTTACCCAAAGGAGAAAGGAGAAAGTTAGGAACTGGGCACTGGGACCTGCCAGAGAAGGTAGCTTGAAGACCTCTCAAATCACACTGTACTGCTAGCTATTCAGAGCTGGGCCAGAGTCACATGCTAAACCTTGTTAAACATACTGTTTGTCACACTTACAAGGCAGAGATAATTTTATCATCGATTTGTTCATATATATGTATATTATTCAAATATGTATGCATGTGTATGTGTATATATATATGTATGTATATAAAATGATGACCCAATACTTTATTTTGTCAGGGAGGTCTTTTCCTTAACACTCTAATTAAAAATGCATCCCTACTTCCAGCCCACTCTACCTTCCTTTCTTGATTTATTTTTCTTTGTATCATTTATCACCTCCAAATATGCTGTGTTCTTTACTTATTATTCATTGTCTGTCCTTCCCAGCGAGAATGTGTGATTCACAAACGTGGTCTATTTCGTGCATCGCTGTGTCCTTAGCTCTGAGAACTGTGCTTGGCAGCTAGGATGCACTCAATTAATGTCTGCTGAATTAATGAGTGAATGAGTGAGTAACTGATAGGTCTGGAAGATGAGGAAATATTCAAGTCAGATCAAAACATGGAAGTATCTGTACACCTCCCCATTAGGTTGCATCCTTATAGAATGGGAGCTTTGCCTTTCTCTGTTTTTACTGTGAGCTCTGAGATAAGTCTGCAAACCTGGGTTTTGTCAGAACCATCTCAGGAATTTAGTTCAAAATATACTCTGCTTTTTGTTTGTTTGCTTGCTAGGAATGGGAATACTATCCTGACTGATCAACATGTTTATATGGCTGGTTAGGGTTGGGAAAAAGTCTATAGCTATACAATAAAAAGTGTGACAGAGTAGAGGAAAAAGCACTGTAAGAATAAAAATCAGGAGTTCTGAGTTCTCGACTTTCTTCCACCCTAACCTGCAACACGGTCTTGGGCAAGCTGCTAGGGCAAATTGCATTTCTGGGTCAGTTTCCTCTCAATGACTTCACCATCCCTTTCAGTGGTTATTATGTAGCATTTTATGTGGGATGACAGCAGGGACTGTTTTTCGTCTAATTCATACTTCCCAGCACTTGAAGGCTCTCTATAAATATTAGCTGAGTAAACAAATGCTTAGAAAACCACACGATGACGGCAGCCTCATCAGTCTGAGAGCTCTATACAACCAAGTGCCAGGTATGTGAACAGGTGTTGCAAAGACTCTGCCCTGGGAGAGCAGAGTGCTGGCCTGTACCCTGAGGGCACAGAGGAGCTGGCGTGCTCACGGACGTGGACAGTATGGGGAGGTGTGCAAAGAAGAGCTGAGGCAGGCACCTGGGTCATCAGCCCAGAGGTGTGCAAA
The DNA here is from genome assembly GCA_004363535.1 of Dasyprocta punctata. Taxonomy (NCBI): domain Eukaryota; kingdom Metazoa; phylum Chordata; class Mammalia; order Rodentia; family Dasyproctidae; genus Dasyprocta; species Dasyprocta punctata. Next base: position 13,494 of record RJWM01023990.1, on the reverse strand, counting down.
AGCATACATTCGGCACGGCAGACCTGAATATGAACCACGTAGCTGCAATTTTTCTAGCTGCATGTTTCTTCAAGTTATTTCTCTTAGCTTTAGACTCATCTTTCAGAAAATGAAGACAGTGCCTTCCTAGTATCTGATGTGAGAAAGGTGTTAAGGAAATGGAAGCCTCCTTGTCTGCTTCTGCCTTCCTTTCCCTTTTACAAAGCTCTTAAGCTATCAGGTTTCTAACAGTGCCTCCTTTACCAAAGAATTGACCTAAGTTTGTTACTAGCTCATGAGAGTTCCCTAACTAGTCTTGGCTAAGGGGTCTAAGAATTGGGATAAAAGGTATATCTCAAAATATCCACCTTTGGAAATATACCAGTTTGCCTAATGGGACTTATAACTTGCCATGGCTGGTTAGCAAAAGGTACAGTCTTGAAAATAAAAATTAACAATTGGCTATCATCTGAAGATGCCGAGACCTGTCATGGTGGAGAATGAGTTTGAACTTGGCCGGTGTCTTTTTGGCTGCCTTTGTCCCTCCGTGCACCTTGCTCCCTCACCCCTTCTCTGGTAGAATGAGTTACACACCTGTTCCTGCCCCCTCGACCACCCTTCCACTCATATATTTATATATGATCATCTTTATGCTGGAAAACAAATTCTGTTGCTAGGCAACCAGAAGACAAATCTCTGTGGTTGGTATGATCCTTATTAGTGACTGCGATTGCAGTGGTGCCGCCAGCATGCCAGACACATGCTCAGTGCATCTGTCCCAAGTTTGGCAGATCTCTCCGGAAAGTGGGATGGGGAGGTTTTTGGCAGAGCATTAGGGGCCTCGGCACTCAACAGAAAGTATTTATAAATCACTGTATATCAACAGCCTGCTTTAGAATCATTTTATTAGAACACATTCAAGAAAGTGACATATGGAAAAAAGACAGCAGCAATTCTCAGTCATGCAAATGCCCGTGTTAAGGTTCTTCATCGGATTTATATTCAAGTACAAAGACAGTCCTTTCCTGAGCCAGGTGCAATTCCAGAGAATGACACTTTGCCTTGAGAGCATGTATCCTTCACAAAGTTCAGAACACTGAACAAGTCACATCCTCACAATAAGATTGTGAGATACATAGAAGTGTAAACTTTTAAGGAACCCTTTCCCCTGCCCGCCCCCATAACCCGGCCTGGGAAGTAAGCCCAACTTCAGGACCTCGTAGAAATAGGATTTAGCCTATTTTTTAGTGGGCCTTTAAAAAAAAGGTTAGAAAATGAGTTCATGTATGAAATGGAATCATCATTGCCTCCTGTCTTGGTGCAGGGTTTCTGTGAAACTGCGTTAGGGGGTAGGGTCCTCTCTTGAGTGTTTTGGAAGTTGGAGGACTTAAAAAAATCTTTTATTATGAAAAAGTGCAAACATATACAAAAACGGGAAGAATGCTATGATGAACACGCATGTACCCATCATCTAGTTTCAAGAATTATCAGTATGTGGCCAGTCTGTTTTGTTTCTAATATCTTCTCATACTTTGACCACTCCCAACAGGACAATTTGAACCAAACACAGGCCAGGAAGAGTGGCTTTTGCACTGGAGTCCTCAGAAGGGAGTAAGGAGAGAGAGGAGCTGGGAAAACATGACCAAACCCAGGGAGGTTGAGGAAATAGAAAATTTGTTGGGGAAGTGGCTACTGTCAACGTTTGGGAAAGGCTAGAGTTAACCCTTATCTTTTCTATCATAAACCATCCCTTCTTCTTCCCTCTTTATCATGACATGGTGGAGACAAGCTAGAGGAGAATGGTGGATGTGTTTAAATTGGGGCCACTGTTGATAGAAATATTCAACCTGGAGAAGAATTAGAGACACAAACCTGTCCATTCATGTTGCAGACTTCTAGGGCGGAAAGGAACTGGGGTACCCGGTGTTCACATTATGAGCTGAGGAGTACCCTGGGCCACCGGAACTCTCATAGGTCCCTAGTGCCCCACCATTTTAGACTTTAGAGAGAACCCCGGAAACCTCAGATTGCACCAGGGGAGAAGCAGGGAGGCCCGAAGGGTGAGCCCATGGCCCAGGTGGGCAGAGTTTGCTTGGAACATGTTGCCCTCTGAGCAAAGGCTGCACCCCGCACCAGCCCTGCCAGAGCAGTCTCAAGAGAGGTGGGTGACTGGAGTCCTGGTGGGAGGTCCCAACGGCGCCATGGCTAACCCGGTGAGCTGCAGGGACAAGTCCCAGGCTGCGCGCTAAACGTAAGTGGAGAAAGGATCTCCAGGTCCCAGGTGCCACCGAGGAACAAGGTTGCCATCCTGTTAAGAAAAGGGCTGGGCTCTGTGATTTGCATATGACTTTGCAAAAATCTGCCTGAGATCCCATAGCCCTTGATAGAAAACACAGTTAAATGGTCAGTGCACCCTCCTGTATTTCAAGTAACCCAATGCACAGAGTGCAACCTGGAAAGCACACAATCATTCTTTTTGAAGAAAACATGGGGGAAGAAGAGTGTTCTAGAAGACACACTTTGGTTTGAAGGTTCAGAAGAAGCCAACCAGGTCCAGGATTCATATGAGGATCACTGATTGGCTGCTTCTAACTTTCTCAGCACCCAAATCATATCCTCCAGCCTGTTAGATCCCTGAGGACCAGTCCTGCAGTGGCTTCCCAATGCCCCAGACACACAGGCAGGAGCAGAGCCAGAAACAGTACAAACAGGGAGGCATTCAACAGAAGGTCCTGTGTGACCCTTAATGCTGCTATATCATACACTCCATTATGTTTTCTTGCTTAAACTCTTTCAAGGTCCCCATGCTTCATTAACAAGTCTTGCCATAACATTCAGTTGGGGGAAAGAAATAGAAAAGTTCATTCATTTATGTAGTAGATGTTTGGCAGTAATGGACATGAAATATATGATTTCACGTGCTACCAGGGGCCATGATGTGTGATAATCTGTAAGTCTTCTAAGGCATGTGGTTGACTGGATCAGACTGCCAGGCTGGCAGAGGGAGAGAGGACTGAGTGGGCTAGCCAGAGGGGATCGATGTTAGAGACTCAGCCTCCATATCCCAGTGGGGTTTACGCCTTCTCCACTAGGCCTTCTGAAGGAATGAATCATTATTTTTCTAAGAAAAATGGCCTTTCAAAGAAAGTCAATTTCTAGGACCTCCGGAGGAGTGAAATATTCTAAATGGCAATGGCTCTCAGTCAAGACAAAAGATGAGGATCAGTCAAAGCATGATCTCACATTTGACTGGGACTCAGTTCTGTGAGGCTAAAGGCTCCTTCATACTTGCCACAGAGAGATGAGAAAATCAGTCTGAAATTCTTGATAAGAACTTCAGCCATGCAAAAATCTGTTCATTTATCAGAGAGAACATTTCAACATTAAGGTGAGATGGTAGTTACCCTCAGCTTCATGAAAAGTACAGGACACTTGGGATTCAGAAAGGAAAAGAGATTCTGAAGAGAGACAGCAGCTATATACATGGGTGTGTGAAGTAACTCATGACCAAGGGATCTGAATGCCCACCACACTCATTTCATCAGGGCAAAAGGGGTTCTAGAATTTTAAATCACGTTTTCCTTTGTAAAATGTCACACTAACACAATTCAGGGAGGTGGCTTGAGTTGTTCTGATTAGCTAATCCTTCACACCATAATTCACTGTCATTCTTAGGTTAGTTTATGTGCTATAAGGTCTATAGACATTATGTTAATGGGAAGATACAATAGTTTTATGAATTGGGCATTCTGCTGTATATACAGTTGTTAGAATTCTAAAAGGGAGAAAAGTTTTAAAATATTTTTCACCATTATCAATACCTATTTATTACCACGTGCCAGGCAAAGTGCTGAGAATGTACATGTATCATTTCACACCGTATGGAGTGGGTAATACCATTGCCCTCACTTTGCAGACTGAGGTCTGGAGCTCCTGCCGAGGATCATACAACTGGTAAGTGGAGGAAGGTAATAGATCAGAATGGAAGTTTGGTTGTCCTTAACCATGGTACGTGTTATCTCATCTAAAAGAGAATCTATCTGCTAAATGGTATTTGGTACATTTGTATGATGATTGATTACAAAGATCTCAGAAAGCATCCCTCACATAAAGGCTATTTTATATCTGAGGATCTAACTTGAAGTAGTTTGGAGCACTTCATTATACATATTCATTAGGTTTTATAGAAAATTTCCTATACCCTTTCAAATCTCAAGTCGTTCATCTCTGTGTACCTGCAAATCTGATGATGGTTTGATGTATGAGATACCCAAGGAAAAAAATCCATGTAGGCAAACTGAATACTTATTCCCTAAGATGATAAGAAAACACGTACACATTTACATAGGAAGCCATCATTATATATAGCCCAGTTAGTACTTTAGTAGTTAACATCATTGCATAGCTCTTACTATTAAAAATGATAGTCATTCATGATCTCATTTTAAAAAATCTGGCCTAAGGCAAGGACTGGTAGAAAAAGTTCAACTGCAAGTGTGAAAGACACAATTGTATATTTGTGAAATGCTAATAATTTTTTTAAATTAGAAAACTGTTCTCAGTTTAGAGTTCACACATGCATCCCATAGTCAATCAATTGCCTTTGGCTTTCTGATTCCATAGGCTAGCATAAGGCCCACAGTCCGATTTTTGAAGTATCTCCCTGGTAATTCTAAGAATTTTCTGGTTTGGAGCCCTCAGTGCAGAAGTCTTTTCTACATCTCAGCTACTTCAGCCCTGGAAAACCTGAGTTTGCAGCATTTTGACTACACCTCACATCTTCCAGCACACACTGTCCAAGAGCGCTGGGTTTGGTGTCTTTCACAAGGGGCAAGAATCAGGGAGAACCACTTTATAGAACAGTGGTTTTTATTAACCAGACCTCCTTAGGATTCTTGGTTTTCTCTTTTTCTTTTTCTTTCTCTTTTTCTTCTTCTTTTTCTTCCTCTCCTCTCCTCTCCTCTCCTCTCCTCTCCTCTCCTCTCCTCTCCTCTCTTCTCCCCTCCTCTCCTCTGCTCTGCTCTGCTCTGCTCTCCCAGGCTGTGTTGAGATTTCCCTACCTCCCCCATATTCAGGCATACACTTCTTCATATGAACTTCTTACTTTCATCGCACAGGCCCTATTCTCACACTGGGTTCTCATAATAAGAGCTTCCTGAACTATATTAAGATGTTCTGCAGCCCCTGGGTACACAGGAGACATCACTATATGTCCAATGCATTAAAAATAGCCACAAATGGGGAATATATTTATTATATGACAAATTTATACCCTTTCTTATTCCACAAGGAATCTGTAGCAGATATTTGGCAACATATTTTTAAGAGAATCTTCAGCTGACTGTTCCCAGTGTTTTATTCTAATGGATTAGGAGTCCACGGAGGGAAGGATGTGCCTGAATTGCTACTCCCATGACTAAGACACAATAAGCAGCCTCCTCTGAAGCCCAGATTACGCCATGCTCCATGAGGCCCAGAAGACAGTGAGCAGCAATACATACAGCTCACAGAAGAGGAGCTGCTCTGGGTTAGTAAATTCAGGTATATTTCATTGGGTTGATCAGAAGGGAGAAATGATAGAGTTGATACTATTTAGGCCAAAATGATGCTCTGTATGTTTCTGCCTGAAGGCAGAATGTTGCCTGTGCGTTTGGCCAGCGGAAGGCAGTGGGCATACCGGGACCTCAAGGCCCTGGGTTCAACCCTCAGCTCTGCTTTTCAGGGCTGTATGACCTTAGGGGTGAATTATTGAACCTTGCTACGTGACATTTTCCTGTAAAATCTGTCATTTGCAAAATGAGGAAAATGATACTTACCTTGTAGGACCGTCGTGAGGATCAAGAGAGTAAAGGTAAAGTGCCAGCCTTGTGCTAGGGTTCAGTGGGAAAGGCAGTCAGCGTGTGTGTGTTCTGGGTGGCTTTCTCACAGGAAGCCTGTGTGCTTTTCTCTACCTGCCCAGTTACAGTAGGGACTTCTCAGTAGAGGGACTGTGTCTCTCCCACTAAAGAGGAAGGGGATTTGGTCCTTGGTGGGCACCTTGTGTGCACTGTGCTCCTCCATTAAACACAGAAAACACTGCAGGTTGCATATTAATTGGTTTACAGGAGCCCTTCTCCACCTCAAGTTTCAGACCAGAACCCAGACTGGAGGTTCTTGGTGCAGCCCTCAGAGTTAAACACGGAGGCACACAGCAGTAGGACGGAATAGTGCACAGGCAGAAGGCACCAACACCATGAAACATAGTTCAGATCAGGTCTTTCCGAGTATTGGTTTTTCAGACTTATTTGTTCTTTTGTGCATCCTACTCTGCCTGAAGGTCCCTTGCGCTCTAGATATGCATTTGCTACTCATGCGGACCCACTTCCCGTGAAGAGGGGATGAGCACCGAGTGACTGGCTGAGCAGCGCGGTGCAGTGCGGTGAGGGTCAGGAAGGCCTCTGAGGGAGGGCACAGCGCTATGTCCTTCTCTTAGGCTGCTTCCCCGGTGACAGAAAGACGTGGTGACCCCAAAGAACATCCCTTACCAGGAAGTAAGCCACAGCCAGAAATATTCACTCTTCCTGTATTTCCTCTTTCCAGTTCTCCCTGGGCTTAAGGAACCCTCTGAGACAACTCTAAACTGGGCAGTGTGGGCCCCGGTATCTTTGAAAGCATTTGTTTCATCGTAACCTTTTTTGTTCTGTTTTGCTCTTCCTAGTTCAGAAAGATTGGTAACATACTGTCAGAAAACTTCCCTTCCATCCCTAACTGTGGAGGAGGAGGAGGACGGGAGGGGACAGCCAGGTCTCGCACTTGTGACGGACTAACTACCTTCAGTGAGAGACCTCCGAGGTCACCGAGCTCCTCACTAGGGAGCCCTGCGCCTCTGACCCGGGCTCAGTAGCCTCCCTGGAGTCACTCTGGAAATCCTTCCCTCCGGAAAAACCAAACTGGAAATGTGGTTCCTCTCTCTCCCACGGCATATCCTTTCGTGAAATCTCTTCATGAACTTGAGAGTACGTTTCCGGCTTTCCCCCACCGTTTCCACATATCTTTTCAGGAAGTAGGGGAACCCTTAAATTGATCAGCCCCCTCTTACTCCACCACCAGCCTGCTGGGTTTTCCTTCTTTTCTTTCATATTCCAAGGCTCCTGATCTTCACAATCAAACAGAGTTGCCATTTCCTCAGCTCCCAACCTTGGCTGTCTGTGTCAGCCCCACTCACTCTCCAGTTCATTTCTTGAATCTCAAGGTACCAAAGCGGAGCAGATCACTGTTTCCTACCAGGCACCCTTGGTTCATGCAAAATGTAGGTCTCACCTACCATCCACTAAACTTGTCTCTTTTAAGAAAAATATTAGTTTTTTTGTTGTTAATAAAAACAATGTGTCTTACAGTAGAGATTTGGAAAATGCCATTGACCAGAAATAACCATAATTTATACTTGGTATATTTCTGCCATATATACATATATGCATATACACATGCATATACATATATATGCATATACACACATATAAGCACAGATACACAGATATATACACATACATATTTCCCTTTTATGTTTAAAGCAAGATTAGTCTTTCATGTTGAAAGAGAAAAGAAGAAAATTTTAGGCTACAGGTCAGGTAAACTCTGCCCATGCAACCAGTTACGAGCATTTGGAGCACAACACTTATTAGTTTATAATGTCACGAGCCAGGGAAAATCAGATAGCCCTCTTCCCAAACCATGTGGATGAGAACTTCTTGGAGAGTATCTGGGAAATACATTTACAAACAAATCCATAAATATACACAACTAGAAGATACACACATAAAACACGTTGTTCAATGATTTTTTAGCACTTTATGTGAATACCTAACTTCATCTCTATGTGCTACAGATAACACAAAGTATCAAACATAAACTATAGATTCAGTTGCTGAAACAAAAGCTCATCCTTGGGAAACAATAGTAATTGGAAAGAGATGCAAAGTGCTCAGGGAGGGAACTCCAGAAATCATTCCAACAAGGAAGGAGATGCATTTCTCTTTCTGAGGCCAGAATCATATCTATCAGGACAGAGAAATAATTTTGGGTACAAAGGGAGGCAATACAGGTGGGTACACAAAAGATATTATGAGTTGAAAGGTCATTGTCTTGTAGTGAAGATACTGTAATATACCAGAAAACATATGTGACGGGAGAAGTTTGCAGAGATAGCAAGGGATCCGGGGGAGGGGCAGGGCATTCAGGACATCCTAGGTCCTGGGAAATGTTTCTGTGGTTTGAAAAACATGCTTTGCCTCCTGAAGCCCCAGGGGCAGACTTCACACACCCCAAAACAAAAGGAAGCTCGGCCGAGGGATGTGCTTTCCCCGCAGTGCACCCATGGAAAGAAACTTGGGGAGCATAGGGGATGAGGAAGAGCCACGGGGCTTACAGGTGGAGATGGGAAGGGGTCTTGAGGGAGAAGCAGAGTGGGGAGATGGTACAGGTGATTGATTTAGTTTCAGTTCTCCTGAACAGACTTGATTTCTGAGGGGAGAGGGGCAGTACTGGCATATGCAGTGGAACTAGGGACGTGGAGTAGTGCACAGAAGCATCGAGCCTTTCCAGAAATAATGAAAGAGATGCGAGCAAAGCTGGCAGTGGTGGGATGGTCAAAGTCTCTGGGTAGCACAGAAGATGGAAGCAGCAGAAGCAAGGGTGACTTGGGCGGGGCATTTTACTACTATTGTTTACTATGTTCCACATATTGTGGTGGGTGGTGAAGATACCAGCATACGTACCTCCAATGGTCACATGTTAGGAGGGGAAACTACATATACATTTTTGGAGATGGGCTTATACTTTACCATAAATAAAAGGCTTTTAACCAACCAGTGAAATACTAAATGCTTTAGGAAGATGAACCTGGTATCAGCAGAAAAGAAAAGGCAGAGGCAAAATTCCAGATTACTGGGAGACTGCTGAGGAGGCTGCAGAAAGATTATTTTTTGAGACAGGGTCTCACTATGTGGCTCAGGGTGGCTTTTTTTTTTTTTTAATATTTTATTAATAATAAAAGACAAGGCAGAAGAGAATCCCCCATACTTGCTACATTGCCTGCTATAAAGAGATGCTTGGGTTGCTGACCAGAGGCCTGGCCAAATCTACAAAACAAAAGTTGGTTGATGTTCCTTGGTTGCTATCAATCCAGACAGACCTCTGAAACAGCAGGTTGCTCACGGGGTGGCGGGGGGGGGTAGTGTTTGTCCCTGATTCCAAGCCTGCTCGCCGGTGCCGCTCGGGCCGGGCGGGGGCCCCCCGAGAGGGGCCCTTCTCGTTCGCCTCCAAGGTCCTGGGATCAGGACCCCGGAAGGCAGTCCATATTGAGTCCTGATCAGTGCCTGTGCCACTTCGGCCGGGCGGGGGCCCCGCGAGGGGCCCTTCTCCTTCTCCTCCAAGGTCCTGGGGTCAGGACTCCGGAAGGCAGCCCATATTGAGTCCTGATCGGTGCCTGTGCCGCTCGGGCCGGGCGGGGGTCAGGGTGGCTTTGAATTAGCGACAATTCTCCTGGCTCAGCCTCCCAAGTGTGTGTGGGGATTAAAGGTGTATGCCACCATGCCCAGCTGTGTAGAAAGAATTTAAGCAAGGGATAACAGAAGGCGGCCCACAGGATGAAACTCTGAGGGAGTCACTGTCAGTGCTCGGCAGTAAACAGCATCAGAGATGAAGCTAATAATCCATCCACAGAGACAAACTTGACCCTCTGGGCAAATTCCATTGCTTCTGCCCCCAGCAGAGAAGTTATACCAGATTTCAAAGAAAAGGGAAGAATTTTCTGAAACTGATACAGAGGGAAAAGCACCTGGAAACCCTAGCAGTAGTAGTGCTCGCTTTGCTGCCCGTTGGTCTTACGCGTGCTTGCTGGCTTTCTGTTTCTTCAGCAGAGTAGTGTGGTGTGGGTGGAGACTGTCCTGTCCTGTTCTACTCCCCATTTCCATCGAGAATCCTACCTGCCCACTGTAGGCACTCAGAGGGAGTGTAGAGGATGAGTGAATATGAAAGTACCATTAGGAATCAAGTCACTTCAGAGATAGAACCATGGGATTTTTGCTATGCAGGTCAGAAATGAAGGACTATAAACTACTGTGCTAGGTGAGTGGATGAGCTAAAGGAAAAAGAATCAGAAGTTCAAGTGCACTTCTCACTGGGAGCGTGAAATCATACACATGTGCTAGGTGGCAGAAGAAAATGGAAGTGTTTGCCAAGACGAATGATAACAGGTGGACTCCCGAAGGTGGGGACGGGGCGAGCTTCAGGGTACTGTGTGTGGGCTAACGCCAGACTCTTACTGGATCCACAGAATGAGAGCATAAAAGGACAGTGATGTATCAAGGTGAAGATAAAATAACTCTACAACCATCATGCTAAAAGACAAAACAAAGCAAAACCCCTCAGTTTTCATTGGCTGATATTTGATAGTCTAAGATCTGCCACGATCTGACTTAGTCAATCATCCATTTTCTACACCAACCATACAAATCCTGAGCTTCCAACAGGAACACGACCCTTCCATGTCCCAAACATACCCTACATTTCCCTTTCTTTCAACTCCACCCGCACAGTTTGGATTGACCTTCCTCCCCATTCTAAACGTCAATGCTACCGCAGCAAATTCTACAGTCTGCTGAAGTCTCACGACAAACTATCTCTGATCCTCCCAAAGTACAGACTTTGATTTCCTTAATTATACTTTGTCTCAATTTCTAGATCACTGTAACCCACAATTCTAAAAGCATCACCTTGTGTTTATTTGTTCACTGTTCCTTTAACATATATTTATCAAGTACCGACAATGAGTCAGTGCTTTGTTAGCTTTGGTTACATAAGTGAGGGTATAAAGCAGAAAGGTTTCTGTTTGAAAGGACCTGAAGTTTGGTCACATAACCACACAGATATTTATATAATTACCGAGGGTGACAGGCACAAGAAACATTGGTACAAAATGCTACGTGAGTTGAGTTGGACTTTCAGCTCCTCTGTCAGCTCTTGCTTTCCTAGCTTTTCTGTGTCCGCTCTTGCTGCCAGTGGCTCAGCCTTTGGGACAGTAAGTGTGCCTCCTAAAAACAACTTCTTCCTCTTCAAATTCTCTTGTAGGATGAAGAACTAGAGGGCCAGGATTGCAAGGCTCACATATAAAACTAAGATTTGAGAGATTTTGTAGCAGGCATAGGTTTTTACTTTTGCTATGCAAAGACTTCTTCCATAGGTCTTGGATCTGTTTGTCAGACAGCTAAGAGATAAACTCAATCTAACTTATTTATCCCCATTACATGTCACACAATGTATAGTGAAATGTAATAGACAAACACAGTTTTTTAGAAGTCAACTATTACTTATTGTTTATTAATATAGGAAAACTTGCATCATATATTAAGCCTTCATGTTCTGATATGGTTCTGTGGAAAGATAAATGATGAACTATATTTTAATACTAAATGTAAGAAATGCCTCACATGTGACATCATACAAGTCTCTAGCTCACCAATGCACTACCTTCAAAAACCAAGTTATGTTTACCAAGATTGCAAACAAAGAATGAAGGACCAGTCACAGGCCCTTGCCTGTAACCCTAGCTCCTCAGGAGGCTGTAGGAGGTTTGCAAATTTGAACCCAGTCTTGTGACCTAGTAGGATCCTGTCTCAAAATAAAGTAAAAAGTGTTGGAAATATAGCTCTGTGGTAGAGAATTTGCTTAGTATGTGTGAGGTCCTGGGTTTGATATCCAAAAGACTACCCACAGAGCACATGTATAAATGATAAAGTGCTAATATTCTGAATATATGAACTCCTGGCAATGAATTAAAAGGAAAACTCCAGACCACTCACTAGATACATGAGGAAAAAGTCTGGACAGGGACATTATTAAAGAGAAAATCCAAAGCCCTAATAAGTCTGTGAAAAGGAATCCAACTCCATTAGTAATCAGAAAAACGCAAATGAAAGCCAGAAGCAGCCATTACTACATACCCACTAGGTTTGCCAAAATTTCAAAGTCTAATGTATCAAGCACTGGTGAGGAGCAGAGTAGTAGAAGATCTTACATACACATACTGGCAGACTGTAAATTTGGTACTAGTGCTTTGAAAGATAGCTGACACCATCTAGGAAACCAAAAGATAAATATACATCTTAATATTCAGTAATGCTATTCCTAATTTACACCCTAGAGAAACTGAACTACATTTGCGCACATGCACACACACACACACACACACACACACAAATATTCACAACAACATTGTTCATAATAACCTTAAACATTATATGCACAGATGCATGGAATGAATAAATTAACATTATATGCACAGATGCATGGAATGGATCAATTAATTTTTGTATATTCATACAATGGAATACTATACATTAATGAAAATAAATGAACAGCTCTACACATCAGCACAGATGAAACCCATAAAAAATAAATGTTGAATGACAGAAATAAGGCACAAAACAAAACAAAACAAACAGGTATGGTATGATTGTAGTTATGTACAAATTTCTATATTGAAGTCAGGTATGTCTAGAATCCCAGCACTTGGGAGGGTGAGGCAGGAGGACTGTCATAATTCCAAGGCCAGCCTGGATAGAGAGTAAGATCCTGTCTCAAAACAAAACAAAACACAACAACACAGCAATAATAAAAAAGAAGCAAAAATGAAAAAATATTTGCAAGTTTGTGTGGGAATGTTCTCACACAACTGGAGGGCATAGATTTGTATACCATCTATAGAGAGTTGAAATATCTGTCAAAGTTTAAACTGTATGTTCCCTTTGATGCAGTATGTCTAGGAAGTTATCTTGTTACCCTATTAATATACTCACAAGTATGAAAAACTATACAAAGATATTACTAGAGCCTTCTTAGTAATGGCAGCAGACTGGAAACACCCCATCTGCCCATCAACAGCACAGTCAAATAAATTACAGTCCTGTACATAACCGACTGCAGCCATCAGAAGGAGGAAAGCAGCTTTCCATCCTGCTATGAAATGATTATGAAGATCTGTCACATGGAAAAAATACGAACTAGCATTGACTGTACACTATTACTTGTTTAAAATTTTTTTAAAGAATAACTGCCAGCTTTTATATTTTTAAAGAATGTCTCTAGGAGAATATCTAAATTTTAAACTGTGTGTATTACTACTTCAAAAATTCATTTAAAAAATCTTGACTGCATACGGTTAAGGAAAATCATTTTAATTAGATGAACACTGAAGAACTATAAGAAGGTTTTGGTAAAGATGTTAAGGGAACTTCTGAATAGTTTCCATTCACAGCGCTAACAGTTATTTTTTCGTAAAGTCTAATTCTACATCAGAATGTAATACTTTATTTGAAACACATTCATCAGTGGCACTGCTCTTTTACAAATTAACCATGATTAGATTAATTATTTGGGGGCCAAAGCTGATACAAAGGAGGAGAACAGAAAAGAAGATGAACTTCAAAGCCAAGCTCCAGTTTCACTTCTGATGTAAAAGCCTTCCCTTTTCCCAGGCTA